>MU863912.1:47373-268883 GCA_033296885.1 Triangularia verruculosa | reverse complement strand
CGCCCCCCCCCCCCCCCCCCCCCCCCCCCCCCCCCCCCCCCCCCCCCCCCCCCCCCGCCCCCCCCCCCCCGCCGGTTTGTAGACGGTGAGAGAAAGAGTGGCAATGACTCTTCCCCCGGCACGCTGCTACTGGGAGTACCATTAGCGACGAAGACAAGGCGTCCGACGAGCATTCCAGGCTGCTGGCCGAGATGATTTCGCAAGAGTTCGAGAGTCGTAAACGCCCAAAGGCGCTCTGTTACGAGGACATATGCTAATGGTCGTACGCCACCCAGAAACCGGCGAGGATGGCCTAGCTATATCCATCAAGTTCGCATACCAGAAAGGGGCAGGAAACAAGCCAAAGCCGTGAGTTGTTGCCTACTTCTCTTTGGCGTCTTAAATCTGACGGTCTCTCATCTCGGACCATTTTCTTTGTCACCCCTACCAGGAGGTTGATCTTTTGTTTAATTAGCGTCATCGTCAGCCTACCACCAGCTAAATCTGTGGTCGCCATCTGCAGGGCAGGGGGCCCACGCAATAAGTTATCAACGTTCAGGGGCTCAGGGGGCTCACGCATCCGGAGCGACCACTACTCCGGCTGATCCTTGTCTGACAGCTTGGCACCGTCCGGGCGCAATGTAGAGATGCTCAATCTCTGTTTTGATATATTTTGGTCGTCAACGCCGTTGCGCCTCGATCTTCCCTTTCACAATCTTGGGATTGCAACCGTGATCCGTCCACTCTTTGCGTACCTGTCAGACCCTCATTCTAGCTATTATAGTCATTCGTTGGATCTTCGGTTGCCCAAAATGGTGTTGCCGAGCTGCTTTCTACACATTCCGGCGCTGGCGACCACCGCCATCGAGTCTGGCTATAAAGTCCAGGCCACTCTTGCGTATGCGCCGACAAACACCAATTATTTTGGCGCTACATCGTGTGGGCTGAGCTCCTGTCAGTCAATGTTCCATTCATTTTATTGGCTCTGAGACACTCGTACTGACCAGCTTGAATCCCACAGTGGTCACCACGCCCACCCGAGCAACAGCTCAATGCACCCTCCCTGCTTCGGTTTCGGGCAAGGCGTATTCCGTCACACCCGTCGTCTATGTCCCACGAAACGCTCCCCCAAACGGCTGGCCCTGGGAGTACGGCAAGCTTGATAACTACACCTGCGATCCGATCCCCGTAGCGAGCATCAACAAGGGCAAGTTCCAGTTCGCATGCAAGGGCCTGCGCGGGAAGGACATGGGCACAGGCTACCACACAATCAGCTGGGCTTTGCCTACGGCCGCGGGCATTTCCATCATGCCTTACCAATTCATTGCCTACCCGCCAACCTCAACGCCCAAGTACGTGGTCAATACAGCCAAGGCCACGACAAAACTGGTTCCGACGACCAGCGCAGCTGTGACGTCCACGCTGACCAGGACTGAGCTGAGTACGGTTACCGTGAAGGTCACCACCGGGACGACGACTTATTTCTACACTGTTGCGGCCACAGCATCGCCAGTCTCTGGCCGCCGTCTCGTCCGCGACGACAGCCCGAACTTCCAGCTTGGCCCTCGAATTCCAGTTCGCCGTGCTGGGGACGCAGACGTTCAGCCCGTCTCGCAGCCCGAATTACCCACGTCGGACTCGGTAATCATTGCTGATCTTGATGCTGGGCATGACAGTGCTCACGGCGACCATGACACCAACAACACCGACGTAGTCGTGGCCCTAAAAGCACGAGCAACGTCTGCTACTCCCACGATCGGCAAACCAGACTTCACGTACCCGCCGTACGGAGCGAGCACCATCTACGTCAAGAGTATCAGCACCTCCATCTACACCATTACACGGTACGCCACCTCCGTTCCGGCTAGCCCCGTCATGACCACCACTTGTTCGGTCGCGTCGGAGGTGTTCAGTACTGTCACGGTGACTGTCACACCTGCTGTCTCCGCGTCAAAGGCCTGAGCCTGATGCGCGCCTTCGGGGCTCTCGGCGGCTTTGGGCCCGTTTGCTCTTGATGACGTCCACGGAGCCAGGCCCCATCGGCAAGGGACACGACTTTCGCCGCATCTTTCTGGTTCAGGAAGAGGCTCACCACCACGGCATTTATTTGCCTCTTTTCTCTTCTCTCCCTAATAGAATTTCAGTGTACTTTTGTACTTGTAATTAAAGCGGGTCAGCAATCTGGTTGTTGCAATATGTGACATACTCCTAGTGCCTTGCCCGGACGCGAATAGATAACAACAACAACAGCCACAAGTACTAGTGGGCTGCAGGAGGAACTAAACCGTAATGTTGCGCCGACTACCTACCTAGTTAGCCGTAGCTCCAGGTTTAATGAAGTACGATGTTGAAAGTGCAATGAATGGTGTCTAGGAGCTAGAAAAGGTCAGCGGAGCTCAAACAGGTAAGCGACGGGAAGGGAAAATAGGGGTACTACCTATTAGGGTCATATGTTACCTACTCAGGGACCTTGGACAGTTCAGCCAACAATACTCCATCGCCCTTCGAAAAAACGCTGTTCGCTGGCCATACCTCTCCATTGCACCTTCTTTCTTTCTAACAAGTTCACAAAAACTTCAAGAGATGATGGAAATCAGTAAATCTGTCGGGCTTTGTAGGGTTAATGCAGCCCGGGAAGGAGGGGCGAAGACATACTCGGTCCAGGCTACCAATATTCTATCGCGCTCTGCCTTTGTGCCTGCTGAGTCATCAATCGCAGTTATGCGAAATGCAAGATTTTGCATCATATTCTTGTCTACTACTGATATTCAAAACGAGATTGTTTGCTGGGGCTATGCTATGTAGATGGGCGACAAATCAGACGACATCGAGCAATTTCTCTTAACCCTCAATGAGCCTGTATCATAACTTCAAAGGAAAAATGCAGAAACAGCCGAAAGACGCTTAGAATAGTAACACAAAGTACCTAGTCTCCTCGGGAGGACGCAAGTAGTCCTCAGAACTCCTGACGTCGTCCCCATCATTCAGCACCACGCATACTTCTCGTTAGCCACCCAATCGATCTCGTCGGCCGCTTCCTCCCCATACCACCTCAAACTTGCAATGCTTTTCTTGTCCCTTTCAACAAACTCATACTCGACCCCAATCTTCTCAACCAGCTTCTTCACCACCTTCGTTGGGTTCCACATCTGGATATCCTCGCTGTTCCACTCCTTCGCCTCTGCTCTCGCAATCTCAACAATGGCCTTGAAGCCCTCCACCAGCTCCTCCTCGGGTGTATCGTCCTCATCCTCCACCACCACCCTCAGCACATGAAGCGTATTCCCCTCCGTCGTTCTCAGTCCTCCATAAAACCCCCTCGTCCAAACCGCCCACACCCTCCTCCCCTTCTCACCATAAACCGCACCCCTCACCTCAGGCGTCTTGCCAAAAATATGCTTCGTCATGAAATCCTCCCTCATCAAATGCCACAACAACTGATCCAACTCCGGCGCCAAGGCAACATGTCTCTTCTTCCCCCCATCCGCCTTCGCCATCTTCGCCAACCTTTCCTTCAGCAACCTCTCATCCACCGCGCACAGCTCAGCCAGCTCATGGTACCCAATCGTCTTCACCCCCGCCGCCCTCTCCCCCGAAAACTCGGCCGGCGTCCAAGCCACATGGCTGCTCTGAAACGGCGCCCACCCATGCTTGGAATAAAACCCCTTGCCGATATCACTATACAGCACGCTAAAAACCACTGGCCTGTCCTCGCCCCCTAGCTGCCACGTCCTGACCTTCTCCCCCACGTCAGACATCATCCGCGAGGCATACCCCTTCCCTCTGTACTGCGGGTCCGTGAAGACGGAGGCAACCCCGTGCGCAATTCCCTCACGTACTTCGCCCGAGGGGGTGGTGTAAAAGGCGCGCTTCTTGATCGATTCGCACGATGCCAGGATTGGCCGGTCAGATTCTGGGGACGATGCCAGCGTCAGAAGCCAATGGGTAATGCCGCCGTTCTTGGACAGAGGGACGGTGGTCATGTAGTCCTCGCGGTCGAGGTAGTCCTGGAGGGTCAGTGCTCCTCCCCAATTGGGGTGGGAGAGGGCCGAGATCTTGGGGAGCTCGGCGGGGGTGGGGTGGGTGAGGGTTATGAGGGGCGAGGAGGAGGGCGGGTGAGCCTGGTCGTCAGCAGCGCCATTGGAGCCCATTTTGGCGGGGGTGGTAAAAGTGAGATTGAAGATATCGTCAAGTTATATGTGTCCAAAAAACATGAGATCAACCAGCAAAAATACCCAAAAAGACAAGATTAATGATTCGAACAGAGAAGAGAAGCAAATCCTGGGAATGACCAGGACGGGCAGTCAAGATCACGGCAGAGTTGGTAGCTTCAAACCTTAAATGGAATCAAGGAATCAAGGAATCAAGGAACCGGCCCGTGAAAGTGGGTCATTGGGATCGAGCTTGACGATTCCATTGATACCCGTGGCTTACCGTCCGCTCGGGCGGGGTGCCGGTGCCGGTGCAGGCGGGCTTGTTCCACCGTCCAACGGGTGGGTGTTGCGGAGCCCGGTTCGCTTGCAAGTTGCAACGCCCTTTTAAATACATGTCTACCTACCGCGCTGGGCAAAGATCAGAGCGCTATAAAAAAAGACTAAAAGGCTAACGATCATACGAGATTCTGTTTTTTCCCCATTGACTCTTTTTGACTGCACAGTTTCTTCACCTCGGGAGATAAACGTCCTCTTTGAGATTTGGGGCTCGTGGAGGTGCAGAGGGCGGGCAGCTTCCGTCCCCGCCCTTGATCCAGCCCACTCTTTGTTGCCCATTGGCTCTCTTTCCCCTGGTGAATGGATGACCTCTGATCAGCTACCTCAAAGAGAAGCCTCTCAGAAACAAGACAAGACCATCTGACCTGCCAAACCCCGGAAAATTTACGTCACAAAGCCTGAACGTCCGGTCGCCGGATGACAGCTGCTGGACAACACTTCCAGGTCCCGCACCGGCGTGACTCCCCCCCTGTACTACAGCGGATGGGGGGCCGCTTAAAGGGGTGTAAGCCGACGGTATCCGGCCCGGCACCACCTCTCTCCGCACCGCGCCGCTAAACTCAATTCCCGAGATATGATATGACCATAATAGGTGCAGAGCAAAAACACAAAGGCTGCTTGCTCATATTCCTTCATTATATGATTTACCGTGTTTACAACGCAATGTGGTAGCAACAGAAGTAGGTATCTAACTTTTCTTTCCCTCCGTCTAATGATCATGTCCATCGTGCCCGTCATCCGCCGGCGCCTCTGGGTCAAGCTTAATCAGGGTATCAATACGCATGATGCTGATGCACGCCTCCACCGCGCTCTTCAGCTGTCTGATCTTGCTGATGCTTGGCTCCATGACGCCGTTCTTGATCGAGTCCACCACCTTGCCCTTCATGAGGTCCAGGCCGTAGTTCTTGTACGCCTTCTTGCGCGCCACCGACTTCTCGTCCTCGTTCGCCTCGCCCTCCTGGATGCGCTGCGAAAGAGCGTGTCTTGACCGCAGCTGGGCGACGAGCTCTGAGGCGTCCTTGGCCGCGTTGACGGCCAAAGTCTTGGGGATAACAAGTAATGATTGGGCAAACTCGCCGATGGCGAGCTGCTCGCGGGAGCCGACTGTGCCGGCAAATTCTTCGAGGTAGATGTGCAGAGCAGTCTCAACGGCACCGCCGCCGGGGACGAGGCTGCCGCTCTCCAGCGTCCGCTTGACGGCGCACAAACTGTCGTGAACGGAACGCTCCATTTCGTCGAGGGTGAACTCGTTGGGACCGCGGAGAATGATGGAGGCAGAAGAGTGCACCTTGGTGCCCTTGACCAGGATGCACTCGTCGTCCGAGATGCGCTCCTGTGAAACCTCCTCGGCGTGGCCGAGGTATGATGGCTCGAACTTCTCGTCGCCGTTCAGGTC
The DNA here is from genome assembly GCA_033296885.1 of Triangularia verruculosa. Classification (NCBI taxonomy): domain Eukaryota; kingdom Fungi; phylum Ascomycota; class Sordariomycetes; order Sordariales; family Podosporaceae; genus Triangularia; species Triangularia verruculosa. The sequence goes on along the minus strand of MU863912.1, from coordinate 263,018 downwards.
CGAGAGGCTGCTGAGCATGGTGGCGCCGGTAGCTCTAGCGATGCGGCGGAGATCCTCCTTCTTGCACCGACGCACAGCCATAGCGCCACGCTCAATGAACATCTTCAGGCAGAGGTCATCGATGCCCTTGGTTGTGAGGATGACGTTGGCGCCGGCCTTGAGAATCATTTCAATACGTTCAATAACCATGCCCGCTTCTCTCTGTCTGATGGCCTCAAGCTGATCGGGGTCATCGATGGTGATTTGTACGCCAAGCTTCATGCGCTCCTTCTGAAAGTTCATGTCGAGAACAGCAATCTTGGCGTCTGTTATCCGGGTCACCATGGCCTGCGAGGCAACAGTGCAGTTGAGCGCATACCCCTTGACCAACACCGACTCAAGAGCGCCCTTGCCGTGGGCTTTGAGAATGTTGACCGCCTTAACGGGGTACTTGGTCTCGCCCTTGTTGCTCGTTGTCTTGACGGCCTGGATGGCATCGACCACCATGTTGGCGAAGAAGTCCGAGTCGGCGCCGATAATCTTGCTGCTCATCGAAGTCTTGGCAATGTTGATCAACGACTCCCGCCCAAGCTTCTCAACCTTGATGCTGACGTGCTCGTTCATGTACTTGACCGCCTCTCTGAGGGCGAGACGGTAGCCTGTGATGATGGTGGTAGGGTGTATCCGGTTCTTCATCAGTTCGTTTCCTCTCTTCAGCAGCTCGGCCGCAATCAAGACAACCGATGTTGTGCCATCGCCGACTTCCTTATCTTGTTGGTGCGCAAGGTCGACGAGAATCTTGCCGGCGGGGTGCTCGACATCGAGTAAACTGAGGATGGTCGCGCCATCGTTTGTCACTGTCACGTCCTGTTCGTCTCTCGGGTCAGAGGCTTGTTGCGATCAGTCGGCGGGGCGGGACAGCAGGCACTCACTCCGATGTCATCGACCATCATCTTGTCCAGGCCACTAGGGCCGAACGAGCTCTTGACGACATTGGCGATGGCTTGCGTAGCAAGAACTGAAACGGTGGTTAGTATCCGTGGTTGAGCTTCGGAGCAGCTCCCCGCTCTATAGTGGGTGGCGAAGCCGACTAACCATTCTGGTCGCGGATTTCAACGCCGGAGATCTTTGTGCCTCCCAGGAAGAGGGTGCCGTTTCTCGGCTGCTCGAACATGGAAGCCATCGCGATGTTGTGTGCGGTGTTGGCGGTGTCGAGGAGTGGCGGTGGGGATGGAGGGGTGGAAAGGGGAAAGGGGGCGTTGGGTCTCTGTTGACAGGCTCCAGGCACAGCCGGGACTCGAGCTCTCTCGTCGTTGCCCTGCAAGGCGGGCACCTAGCTCAGGAACTTTTTATCGGAGGTGCAGATAATCCCATCCCGGTCTTGCGCTCAAAGCGGTTTTGTTATTGGCTGGATTGCCTGGAATGCCCCGCTAAAAAGTCCACTGGCCTGGGCGCGACCGCTGTTGCTATCAAAAGGAGGGGTATCCATACCATGGTGGGGTAGCCACCTATCTGAAAACGCCCAGCCGTCTGGAGACCTGAGACTGGCATTGACTCAACCTCGCCGTCGAGAGTCACGTCCCTTTCTCCTTCCTCAAAAACGCGGCCTCTACCTCGCCTTGGAACTTTCGTACTTCTCACAGTTCACATCGAAAGGCATCACCATGGGCGACTCTACCGAACAGTCCAAGTCGGCGTTGAAGAAGGCTGAGAAGGCCGCGAAGATGGCGGCTCAGAAAGCTGAGAAGGCGGCCAAGCAGGCGGCGCTTCCTATCCAGAGCAAGAAGGACGACATTATTGGTATTACTGCCAAGAAGGGGGATAACTTCAGCGCCTGGTACCAAGAAGTTGTTCAGAAGGCTGAGATGGTGGAGTACTAGTGAGTGCTCAGTTTGCCTTAGCCTCAGTCATAGCTACGGCCACTAACATATCGAATAGTACCGAGATCAGCGGTTTCTTCGTAGGTCATGGTGGGAAACTGGTCTCCGGATATGGCTGACTTACTGGAATATAGGTCATGCGCCCAAATACCATGTACATCGTAAGTCAACCCCTTATCGGCTACTGCCAAGGCTTCTCCTGTTGTGAAGGATCTCTCACGACGATGACAATACCTTGCACTCAGCCCCCGTTTTTGAAAAAAAAACACAACTAACTCTCCCATAGTGGAACACCATCAGAAAATGGTTTGATGAACGTATTGAGGCTGCTGGTGTAGAAGAATGCAACTTGTTCGTCGTATCATTCCTGTCTTCAACCTGGATATGCGCCTAATTAACACCATATTGCAGCCCCATGTTCCTCAGCTCCACATCGTTGCAGAAGGAAAAGGACCACGTTGAGGGCTTTGCCCCCGAGCTCGCGTGGGTTACCAAGGCTGGTGACAAGGACCTCGAAGTGCCAGTAGCTGTTCGCCCAACTTCCGAGGCGGTGGTATGTTGAACTCCTTGGCAATCCCGTCACTCTATGCTTCCGCAAGAGTGACTTGAGGCCGATTGCTAACGAGTATGCGGAAAGATGTACCCATATTACTCCAAGTGGATCAGGAGTCATCGTGATCTTCCACTTAAGTGAGTTCATCCCATTCCGGAAAGGTCTGTGACAGTCAATTCTAACCGCAAAATCAAGGCTCAACCAGTGGGTATCAGTCGTGAGATGGGAGGCAAAGCAGACAGTCCCCTTCTTGCGCGCGAGGGAGTTCATGTGTATGTCTTACCACTTACCAAAGGTTCACGATACTAACATTCAGTGCTAACCTCCAGGGCAAGAGGGCCACACTGCGTTCGTTTCAGAGGAGCAAGCTGGAAAGGAGGTATTGGAGATTCTCGAGTTGTATGCCGGTATCTACGAGCAGCTTCTCGCAGTGCCAGTTGTGAGAGGCAAGAAGACAGAGGCCGAGAAGTTCGCCGGCGGTTACTACACCACAACTGTTGAGGGCTACATTCCTAGCAATGGAAGAGGTATTCAGGGTACGTCTGAACCCCGCATATGCCGACAGCAAGTTCTGCCTGTTGCATGACTAACACCATATCAGGCGCGACAAGTCACTGCCTTGGCCAGAACTTCTCCAAGATGTTCGACATCACTGTCGAAGACCCCGCTAACAAGGGCCAGAAGATTCATGTTTGGCAAAACAGCTGGGGTCTGTCAACGAGAGTTATCGGTGTCATGGTGATGATCCATGGTGATGATAAGGGCCTTGTCCTCCCACCACGCATCGCGAAGACCCAGGCAATCCTAATCCCCGTCGGTTTGACCGCTAAGACCACCCCTGAGGAGAAGGAGAAGCACCTCGACCGCATGTATGAGCTGCTGGCAACTCTCAAGAAGGCTGGCGTCCGTACCGAGATCGACACTCGTGAGGGTTACACCCCAGCCTGGAAGTTCAACGACTGGGAGATGAAGGGCGTCCCCATCAGACTTGAGTTCGGTCCCAAGGATGCGGCCAAGGACGTTGTCAGCTTCGCCCGCCGTGACACCGGCGAGAAGGGAACCATCCCCATTAGCGAGCTCACTACCAAGGTCCCCGAGCTCCTCGAGACCATCCAGCAGGACATGTATAACAAGGCCGAGAAGACCTTCCGCGAGCACCGCGTGAAGATCACCAACTGGGACGAGGTTGTCCCCGCTCTTGACGCGAAGAATGTTGTCATTATCCCCAGCTGCTTGGTTCCTGCCTGTGAGGACAGAATCAAGGAGCTCACTCGTGGCGAGGACCTCCCCGAGGGCCCCGACGGCCAGAAGGTCCCATCCATGGGCATGAAGTCTCTCTGCATTCCGTTTGAGCAGCCCGAGGGCCTGGTCAAGGGCGAGACCAAGTGTCTGAACCCAGAGTGTGGCCGCCTCGCCGAGGCTTTCTGCATGTTTGGTCGCTCTTACTAAGGAATCAGTCTGGTCAAAACAAAACAAATATAAAAAAAAGCCCATTGATTTCTTTGTCGTTTGCAGGGAGTACACAAAAGCTGTTACTAGGAATCATCGAGTAGTTGAGTTGGGAGGAGACAAAAGCCTCCCCGCGATTTTTCATGAGGTAGTAGTTTGATGGGAAGGGGTTCATTTTTATTCGGGGTTAGGAGTCGCGGTATTGGTTGGCGGCGAGGGGGAAAGCGGTTCTTGACTACCTACCTAGCTCGATACCTATTCTTTTCGTAGGCGAATAGACAAAGTTATCAACTGCTCTTGGCTATTGTTGAGTCCGATTTGTTGGCAATTCAGGGGGAGTCCTGTCATGATGGCTTTGGGTACCAACATACACAACAACCAAGCACAACCGCGAAAAGTTGTTCTTCATTTTGGGTATCAACTTGATTCGATGCCACACCCCCATTGCCCCCAGTATTTCCGCACAGGAAGATCTCTCTGCCAGACCGCACCCCCTGTTCACCGACTGCCTCACTCGTTCCCAGTATATACACTATTCTGTACATACATTCAAAAACAAAAGATTAAAAAACCTACAAAGGATTTGCGACACCATAAGCAAGTAAAAAGATCGCTGCAATAGGTTATCACACACCTAGCTCTCAAAAACGCCTCGCTTGTTGTCATCAAGAAATAGCAAGCCACGCTCCCAATCCATCAGAATTCCCAAACACCAAAACATCACCAGTCCGCCGCCCATCCATTCTCCTCCAAAAACTCCTCACACGCGTGCTTGAGATCCAGATTCGACCTCAGGTCGCTCTTCAACAGCGGCTCCCTCGTGAGCGGATCCGTCTGCGACCTGCTCAAATGCTCCAGAATAGCCGCTCGTTCGTAAGACTTGCCCGTCTTGGTCTATTCCCTTTTGTCAGTTCAAACCCCCCCTCGCAAAGGAAAAACGGTGGTATACTCACAATAACTGGATCAACCATGAACCCAAACGTGATATCGTCAACCGCCCACTCCGGCACCTCCCTCCTCTTCTCCTCCTTCTCCCTCGCCTTCTCAAACACCTCCCTCAGTCTGGCGATCTTCTCGTCGAATTCCCTTGTCAGCTCCTCCCTCTCCCCCTCTTCGCTGCTCTCCAGCATTTGCTCCTTTTCTTTCTTCAGCAACACAAGCATTTCCTCTTCAAGAGTGGATGTCTCCCTCTTCCTGCGCTTCTCCTCGTAGTCCCACTTCTCCTTCTTGCACTTTAGCACCTGGGCGGTGATGTTGCTCAGGGACCTGTCCTGGCTCGCGACGCAGAGCTTGTGGGCTTTGTGGGCGTGGTCGAGGGCGTCGGGATAGGCGCGGAGGGCGAGGTGGGCTTGGGAGAGGTAGTAGTGTGCTTTAAGGTTGTCCGGGGTGATGCGGAGGCAGGAGTCGCAGTCTGTTATGACTGAGTCCCAGAGGGAGAGGCGGAGGCGAGCCATGGCGCGGTTGGTGTAGAGGGCGGGATTGGAGGGGTCGAGGATTAGGCTAGGAGAATGGGGTTAGAAGAGGGGGGGATAGGGGGACATGCCGTGGACGTGGTGATCGAGACTGCAGAGGTGAGGTGTATGCCTCGGGAGCTGCGCGAGACTGTTACAGGGCTCTTTCTAAGCTTGTCAAGCCTATCTCTGACCTATCAGACTCCCCCGTTGTGGGAATACCAGAATGGTATTGCAGTCTCGATCGATTTGTCCAACATGTGATATGGGGGGGCTCGTACGCTTGGGAGTAAAGGGCTTCGGCGCGAACATAATCCCCCTTCTGGAAGTGGCGGTTGCCCTCCTCCTTTAGCTGTTGGGATTTCGACATGGTCGTGGTCTGAAAAAAAAAAGCAATTCCAAGAAAGATTGACTGGGTATTTTGAATCAGATGGCGACGTTATTCCGATGGTGGACGCAGTTAACTGCCTATAGGGCTGACCACGCTTGAAGGTCCAGGGCGTAGTTGCCAAGTCTGATAGTGGCGTCAAAGAGGTAATAACACAAGCAAGAAGGACAGAGTAGAGAGAGAGGCTATCTTGGAAGCCGAAGCTCTCGATGCTAGCTTGTCAGGGAACAGTGTATCGCAGCTTAGCGATAGCAAACAGTGGACATCCCCGCGACGGGTGGTCCTGCCTGATGAAGGTGAGCGGGAGCGGGTGAAAGCGGGGCATGGCTCCAGAACAGTGATTTGTCGATTTGTCAAAATGGGAATCTTCTGGAAGTCGCGCTCTCCACCCGGGCCAGACTCCGGTCCGGGCCTACCTCCGAGATGCAGCGTGGGAGGTCGTTATTCCCCGGCAGCTCTCGGCGAGAAAGCGGGACCTGTTCCGACGCATTTTGTTCTGACTGCCGCAAGAAGATCGGCATGTGTTGAAGAACGGAGGGGATCAACTACTCCTCTTCCAACGCGGAGCCAAAGGCCCGGGTCCGGGGTGACCCCACCTGCCCACTCGGTGTCGGCTCCAGCCTCCCCCGCACCCCAAGATAAGATGGCATCTGTCCACAATGGCCTCCCGGAGTCCCAAATTCCGTTTCACATACACGATGGCAACACTGTGTCAAGTCCTACCACACTCTGGAGGGTTCGCGTGTTCACGTGTCCTCCACGTTTATGGCTTCAGCAGAGATGCAACCGCGCCAGTCAAGAGATTGACACCTCGCATTAATGAACCGTGTCCATGTGTCTGAGCTGCGTCTGAGTGCCGATGCGACCTGTGGCGTCCAATTGGCTTGCTGCCATCTGAACCGGTTGGGAGGCTACCAGGTAAGTCAGATGCTAGGCCAGGCGGGGGAAGCTGCGGTCAGTGAAGGCAGCCACGACCTGGAACCTTAAAACGCAACATAACGCTGCCACCCCCTTATTTGGACCTCCGTGAATTGTTCCCAGATCTGTTTTCTTTTTGACCTTGTAACTCGTTTGCCATTGACAACCACCATGAGACGGCAGCAAACACCAGACGAGGACACCATGGCGGTCACCGCCCTGGCACAGGACGGTTCCCCTTTCTTTTCGATGCTGCCACCGGAAATCCGTGATATGATCTACCAGGACGTCTGGAGCACCATTGGTTCCAAACAACACATATACAAGGACAATGAGAGGTGGTCTCATGTTCCCTGCATAGCAGACTACTCAACCGGAGATAACCGCTTCGAAAAGTTCACCCAGAGCGCCAGAGGCTCCGAAGAGGAGTATCATTGGGTCAAGCGCCTCAAGTCGGAGTGGTGTTACCACTGGTGCTGCGAGCAGTCAACGCCCAGTTGGCAGAGGATACAAGATGAACGCAATATGTTGTGGAAGGACGAGAATGTTAAGCAAGCCAGTCCAAGTGGCCTGATGAGCCTGCTGCTTGTCTGTAAGAGAATGTAAGCAAGCTGCTCTCCGCTTCTGTCTTTCACCCACATTGAACCCTAGAAATTGACGCCGGTGCACCCCAGGTACCACGAGGCTCTCCCGTCTTTATGTGCCAACACCACCTTCATTTTCACCGACCTCTCTGAAGCCCACGAATGGCTCTCCCTATACGGCGGCAGCCCCGAGAAACTGCCCATTCGCTCGCTCGAGATCTGCATCTTGACCAGCCAGAACATGACCGAGCTCTATTTCCCGACCTCAGAAGAAGGCCCCAACCCAACCTTTGGCCACAGCAACGGCAGCAACAGCAACGGCAGCAACAGCAACGGCAGCAACAGCAACGGCAGCAACAGCAACGGCTCCCACCCCAGAATCTCAAGGCGCTCCAATCCATGGCAACGAGTGTGCGACCAGCTCGCCATCCTTCCCAACCTGCAAAGCCTCTACATCTGGTTCCACAGCCGTGACCTCCGGGAATGGCACAAGCGGATGAGCGAGACCTGCTTCTTTGCGAGGCTCTTTCACGTCCACGTCAAGGACAGGAACAAGTTTGTTTTGGCTCTCCCGGACCTGCCCCTGAAACCGAAGCGTGGGCTGCCGAGCCACCACTTCCTCGAGAACGAGATGCTGGAGGACGCCCCATTTGTGGTCGAGAGGGGACCGAGACCGAATAACTGGCGTGTGCATCTGATGGCTTCGGGGTTGAGGGGCCCATGACGTGGGCGTGGGTATACTAACGGGAATTTAGCAGGGAACGGATATAGGATAGTGACGACTTTTGGTGGTCAGTGTCTTCAGTGATATGTGCGGACCGCAGAAGTGAACCAGAGGCGATGTAAAAGGCATTGGCGGACGAGGCGTCGTCGCACGAACACATTCGAGACACGGTTGACGGAGTGCTCCGAATACATTTGATATACCTGAAAACTACCTAGGGCAGACTTTTCTTAAGAGTAATTAACATAGCACATAATCAGAACACTATAAATTGGAAGATATTGAATGCATTCACTCTTTTTCGTACAAATGCCACTGTATTCTACGCTCTCGCTTCCATCATGTACTCCTGTAAGCATTCCACTAATGTACATCCCCTTCCTTCCAATCAACAACACCGCAACCACCTGAGTCAACATAAAAAAGAAGAGAGCAACACGCCATGACAGCCAGACTCAAAAGAAACGGAAAAGAGTACTAAGCTGGTACGTATATCGTACACAAGTAGTTTAGGTATCCGCCAAGAAGAAAAAGGTCCAGAAAACAGCAGGTCCATAGCCATAGTTCCAAAAAAAGGTCCAAAAAATACCTTTCTCTCATCATGAGAAGGTCGCAAATGAGTGACTCGAAGATCTCCATCCCCAGGATTTAAAAAGTAACCGTACCCCAACCAGAAGACAGAAAAAGGAAAGATACCACTCCGAAAGGTTGCCCCTAAACGCCTACAACTCCCCCCTCCCAAAATCCCGGTAACATAAAACACCGCCCACCTAGCCCATAACTTGACCAAAGCCATTGTAAAACCCAGTCAAGATATAGTCCCCCATCTCCTCTTGTCATTTCTTTCCCTGTTATTGTTGTTGCTGTTCGGCAAACCACATTTCTCACCACCCCTTCCCTTGACGGTTACCCCGCTAACAACAGTACTGCACTCATCACACAACACCCTCGTCCCCATCCCCAACAGCGGAGGAAACATATTCATCTCCTCCCTCCCACCCCTCTTACCACCACAGCATTTACTCGCCTTGGTGTTGTTGTTGGGTAGTTGCCACCGCTGCTGACTCCTCCTCTAGGCCAACCCCTCCACATGCCTCCTCTGCGGCCGAACCGGAAACCTCCTCGCCCGCCGATACCCCGCCATCACCCTCCCAGCCGGCAACTCCAACTCAAACCCCATCCCCCTCCCCGCTCCCCTCGGATCGTGCCAGCCTTGGATATACCTCGGCTTGCTCATCTCCTCCGCCATCAGCATCCGCGACCTGTCAAACCCCCTCTAATAAGCCTGACCAGGCGCCGGACTCAACCCCCCGGGCAAGTGCTCATACGGGCTCTCCCCCCTGCCGTTCTGCGGCACCGGACTCGGCCCTCCCTGAGTAGAGTAAAAACTCCCGGGTGACTCTGACCTATCCGCAGATTGCCACCCGTTGTTACTCCCCGCCGGTGGACTCGGGAATCCCCCCATTCGAGGAGACAGCCCACCACCAGCATTCTGCCTGCCATACCCCTGCGGAACAGTCGGGTTAATCCTCGGTCCATTCTGTGGCCCCCTCGGCTTCACCGGTCTGGTCGACAGACAAGTCCGCGGCACCACACCCTGCTTCGACCTGTCCAGCCGGATGCACAGCGCCCATCCGTCATCGTATTCATGCAGCAACCTCACCAGCTGTCCCGCCTTCAACCCAAGCTCGTCATCCAGTGTCGGTTTAAAGTCAAGTTGCACCCTATGCACAGTGCTATTCTGCGGTCCCCCCGCCGCAGCAATCTCCGCCGCCGAGGTAGACGGCACGACTTGCGACGGTGCCATCGAGTGCATACTGTACTCTGTTCCTGCCGGCGATGCTGGACCTGGGGCATACAGCGGGGACGGCGGTTTCGTCAGGTCAAGCGGCTTTGGAAGGCCCTTGTTGTGGTGGTTAATAGACGTCTTCCGAGCCAAAGGCTTGGACCCGGCGCCAAACTCGGGGAGATCGGTGTCTTGATCTATCGGGGACACTGGTTCTGGCGTGGGAGTGCGGTTCTTGCTTGGGACGGCAGGGAACTCAGGGGCGAGGGTGGATACCGGGCTGACGGGCTCGTGGTTGTTGCTATTGTAGTGACTATTGTTGTGGGTAGAATTGGAATCGTGGAAGGGGTTCAAGCTATACACGCTTCCCTGGGTGCCCGGACGGTTGTCATCTGTAGGGGTAGTAGAGTTCATCGTTGGGCGCTCCCAAGCTGAGCCACCTCTTCCGTTGGGACGGTTTAGTGGAGAGAGGGAGTTGGTGGGTGAATGAGAGGAGACGGCCGGGTTAACAGTCAGCTGGATCCCCCGGGATGCGCGACGTTCGGGATGGCCGCTGGGGGCGAGATTTTGCCAGAGATTAGATACCGGTCGGAGGCTCAGTCTGGGAGCCGCGCTGGAGGCGGCCGGTGGGCTACGGGCGATGGCCGCGCTATCGGAGAAAGGTCCGTGGATCTTCTCGTCGTCTTCGATCTGTTGGCGTCTGCGAGCTTGCTTCTTCTTGCGCATGCTCATGATCAACCAGACCAACACAAAGATCACGAGCAGGCCGGCCAGTACACCCATGGCAATACCGGCTTTTACCGCGACGCTTACACCTTCGTCGCCGCCGCTGCCGGTCGTGTTGGAGCCTGATCCGGCTGTCGGTTGCGATGGTGCTGTGGTAGGGGTGACCACTGCGGTGCTGGAGCTTGGTATCGAAGTGGTTGTCGGCTTTGTGATGTCGTCGATGAGGATTTTAGTTGGGACGGCACCCTTTCCTCCTTCGGTGATTTCGGGAGGCAAGATTTCTGTTGGTGTTTCTTGTCTCTTCTTCAGATCCCTGAGCTCAGTATGCGGTGTCTCTAGTGGCGTCTCCTCTACTGTCCTCGTCGCCGGTGCCGTGGCAATAACGAGCTCAACCTCCACCACATCATTCCTCATTCTCTCTCGTACCGCCATCGTAGCTGTCGTGTATGGGTATCTCTGGTAAATTCAAGCTCTCCAAATCTTAAGCGTCTCCCCTAGATAAAAGTGTTTCGAAGAAGAAAGATGGGATCGGAATGTCCCAGCGATCGTGTTTGGATGCCGTGTCCTGTGTCAAATTGTTTCGGATCGCGGCAACGGAAAAGAATGAAGGGCTGGTAGCAAACAAAGTGCGGGTAAATATGACGAGTTCTTGCGACTGCTGTTGTCTGGTTTAAAGGAAGGTGAAGGGCGGGTAAAGAAGATGGGAGAGAGCTGGCGTCAATCTCTGCGCATCATGGTCAGGATCTACTGCTCCCACGACAGCATTGCCGGCGACACAATCGGACGGCGACGTCTGGTGGACGGTAGGACGAAGCGGGAATGGAAATGCAGAAGGGGGAGAGAGAAAGAAAGAAGAGGAGAAAGCAAGTCAGATGGTAGCCAAGAACGCCCAAGAGCGGCAAGGTCTTTGCAGTTGAACAGTCCGAACGGTATCACTGGGAATGGGGGCCCGGGATCAGCGAGTTGCTCGAAGGGAACGCAGGCTGTGTGAAGCCAAGCCGTGAGCTGACAGGGTCACAGCGATGCAAAACGGAAGGGTCTAACGAGCGCTGTGCCTCCCTTTTCCCTCGTTGATCGCCCTGCGCCGTTTCCCATTTTCCTGTTTGGACGAAACATGCTGTCTCTCCCTCTTCCGACAGCACAGGCCATCTGGTACTCTGTACTCCGTAAACCATGAGCATCAACGTTTTGTTTCCATCTGAATCAACAGCTCCAACGAACCACGCATGGGCCGGTTCGTTGAACTTCAATGCCCACAACCCACATCTCAGGGACCACATTCTGCTGATTGGCGGGCCGCTGATCAAATCCCTGAAGCGAGATTGTCGGCAGGGATACCATTGGCTGGTAAAAGCCATCCCACCTCCCCACCCGGGGTATTTCAAGGTGGGCCGCCTTCCAGGTTGGTCCGCTAGAACTATTTTGGAGCAGGGCGCCGCCCCCGCAACTGAGGCGTCTCCAACTGTCCAGTGCGCAACCACCATGATTGATGCCTCGTGGAAAAGGCTTCCATCTTGTGTTTCGAGAATGCTTTTTTTCTCGTTGTTTCTTCTTGACAACCACGTGCTGCTGCTGCCATCCTGCCGCCCATGCGAGATCCCGATGGGTGTTTGCATTCCAAACACGCGGGCTAGGGAACACAGGCGGCTCGCCGGTTGACAATCGTCACACTGTCCATCTTCTCACCAAACTCCCCGTGGCTGAGTACACTCCCACTGTAGCCTTCAACCTTCCTCTCCAGTCCGTCGGATACCAAGAGTCATGGCAGGAATTTCTATTCTCAGCTTTCCCTCTACTGACCCTTTTCCACGCCTCACCAAGCAGCGCCGTGAGATTATCACTCCGTTCTACGCCGCAAAGTAGCACGCCACTATTTCATCTCCCCAACCAACATTCTTTCCCGTCTTGATAATATTACTAGATAATAATGGGCCTTATGCACCCTTTTTTTCCCTCTTCTCATTCTAGGCAATTGATCATCATCCCATTCCCCCTAACCAACCACACTTTGCCGTTGTTGGCTCTTGGAAATAATCCATCTGCACACACAAAAGTTACATAACCTTATTATGCGAGCCCATCACTCACTCAACCCATGAAAAAAGAAGGCCAACAGGAAACTGACCTCCATCATCCGCGCTCGCTTCTCTAGAAACCGCGCCGCCTTTCATCGCATTCCGTTCAAAATCCCAACTCGGAATTTTGATAGTGGATAACTGACGTTGTTGGTGGATTCCCCTCCTTCCCCACCGCCCCCGGGGCCACTCCGCTAACGTTTCACCTTTTCCGCGCCGTCTTTCTTGTTCGTTCATCATCACTCTTCTCCACGATCCCAGCGGAGCTTTTTCCTTTTTTTCCCTTTCCCTTCGGCCGCCGAACCCCGGCCATGTCGGCGACCACCTGGTCACGACACCCCCGGTTCGTTTGTGAGGAGGATAAAAAGTGACGTGATGATGCCATTCCGAGATCCGAAAAGCACGGGACAAGAATCGATGGCCGGGGGTAGTGAAATGGTTTCTTGGTGTTTTGAAGCTGTGACCACCACCACCACCTTGGAGGGTTGGTGATGACGGCATCTTCTCTCTAGGATGTGCTTTCGACTTTAAATTCATGTGTAGACAAAATGTGAACCTCGTTCTAGGTAAGCTGTTATTTCGTTGTGTTTTGAGCTCATTAAGGTTGCGCAACGATCCGACGTTTTTAATAAGGACTTCATAACTTATGTCTTGATCTGCATTTCTTATGCGGGCATAACTTCTGCTCAATTTGAGAGTTGTCTGTCGTGCCTCGTTGAAGCAATGAGTTCGCGAAGAGCTCGGCTCTCTTTCCCTCTCGTGGATAATTGTGTTGGCATAGGTACACCGCCGCAGAGGAAACCTTGCAATAGTCGATATGGCGGCGTAGAAAAGAATGCAACTGTCACGGGAGCATCAAGCTCGGTGCATTTTGCCTTCAACCCGCCATATCTTGGTACGTCCAGCGGCGAAGCAAACACACCCCGTACACTTCTGCGCAGCCAACCTTTCCATTCACTCACAAGGAAGCCATCTTTGACAGTTAGTCTTACATTTTGTCTACCTATGCACTGGTATCATTATGACAGTAGTTCTACATCCATAAACACCCCCCCCCCCCCCACCCCTCTTTATGATCCGGAACACCCTTGATGCGCCGCCCTCATTCTTATCCAGCTACACATGTAGCCTACCCATCCACGCTTTACACTATGCAAACATGACAACCTTCTTTGATAACAACCCTGGCCACTGAGCGAACACGTAAATGTCACTAATATGCGGGGTGCCAGTTGTAAAATGCGTTAGGCGTAAAACCCATCGCCCAACCTCTTATCCTCCAAGTTAAGGACATCCTCCATCTTGTGCGTTCTACACGCAACCATAATACGAGCGACAAACGCTCCAAACCAAGTCCTACTCCTTGGAAAATACACCATCCTCGCTGCGCCCTATTGCTCAAAGCTGATGAGCTGACCATCGAATTACTTCATCTCCGCAGTTAATACGGTAGCTCGTCCTTCGACTTATCGGTCTTCGGCGCAGCCCTGTCGTTGGTAGAACCCGAGTTCTGTTGGCCAGTGAGCTGAGCATAGTACCTGGCAAGTGCCTAACGTTGCCAGTACCCATTGTTCTGCTGCTGAGCTTGCTGAGCGCCTCCATTCTGCTGGGTTTGCGGCTGCTGAGCTGAATATTGCTGCTGCTGTTGACCCTGGTGAGCAGCTTGAGCCTGGTAGCCCTGCGGGGGTTGATAGGCAGGCCGGGCTTGATGAGTCTGTTGGGCAGTCTGTTGCTGAGCCTGCTGCTGGGCCTGTTGCCCATAAGCACCCTGGGCGAGATTCTGAAGAATCGCCGCAGCTCCGGCCCAGTTCGGCTGAGCGGCTGAAGGGGGCTGGGAATACCCAGAAGTCTGTTGGGTAGGCGGGACTGGAGCCGCTTGGGGGTATGTGTACTGCTGTCCTTGGGACGGGGCCTGAAGCTGGGGCCAGGCGGGATAGTTGAATGTGAAGCCGCCGGTGGGAGGCTGGGGCTGTCCTGGAATGGGTGGACGCGGGGCTTGTTGCGCACCCGTATAGCCCTGAGGGGGAGGCGGGAAGGGAATAGGTGGCATGGAAGGCCACGTACCTTGGGTAGCGGGAGGCACCGGAGGGAATGGAGGAGGGATGTGCGAATTGTAGGCAGGAGGGGTGCTGTTGGCAGAAAAGGCCGGCATAGTTGTAGATGTTGCAGCCGAGGAACTAGTCGAGACGGAGGACTGTCTGCTATGGCCAAATCCGCGGGGCCCGCCTTCGTTGCCGTGGCCTCGGAAACTGTCGCGGTTTCCTCGGCCCCTAAAGTTGCCCCTGCCACGATTGTTACCTCTATCATGGAATCCACCACGCGGGTTGATGCTTGGTTGGCTCTGAGAGGAGCTGGGCGGCCGGGTAGGGAGACCAAATCCAGGGGGTCTGGCCAGTGGCCGGTATGGCCCATCGTCATCGTCGTAGTCAAGCGTGGTACTGGTAGCAACGGACGGGCTGGGGCTATGCTGAGCACCCCGATTGAATCCTCCACCGCGACCGAACTTTCCTCCACGTCCGCCGCGACCAGCTCTTGGTGCAATCCCAAGCTTCTTGTCACGCGCAAACTGCTTCTCCTGTTTTTGCTTGCGCCTGTACTCAGCTTCCTTTTCATCGTCGGAGAATTCCATTTCGCCAGGAAGAACCTCTTCGTCATGGATGTTACTGGCGTCAGTGTGCTTCACCTCCATCAAGGGCTTAGTAAATACCGAATTGGCATGCTTCGTAGGGAAGAAGATGGACATTCCGGCCTCCAATCCAAGCTCTTTGATTTCCTCCTCTTTCGCAAAACCCACTGTATACATGGGATCTCTCACATTGCCTATCACATCAGCCAGCGCGCCGATGACTGTTCTATCCTCTTTACAGAGGACGGTGCCTGTGTCGAGGACTTGCTCCGCGGCCGATTTGCTCGACTTGATGACGATGTTATTCTCGACGATGAACTGAATCTGGCCCAAGAGCTCAATCTGGTCTTCGGGGAGAATCTGAACATCGGGCTTCGGAAGGACCTCTTCGGGCTTCTCATTCTTGGAGCGAATTGGCTGCGCTGGGGTTCGAGACTCGGCGCCGTCGCCATCGTGGTCCATAGCCATTAGCATACGGGCAGTCTCCTCAATACCGAGAATGGGATAGTTTTCATCATCCGAATCGTCATCGGAAGAGTCCGAACTCGAATCGGTGGACTCGTATGGTGAAGAGTCGATCTCCCACTCAGGGTGCTCACCCTCGTCTTCCTCTAAGCCTTGCAGAGCTGCCTCGTCTGTGACATTCGCGGTGTTCTCTGTAACAACGTTCTCTTGGGCGGTGTTCATGATCGTGTCCTTGTCAACGATGTTGCTCTCAGCCGCGGAGGTAGCTGTGCTCTCCTGCGCTTTGGCCAAATCGTCACTCTTAACATCACTCTCAGCAGCAAGAGCAGCCTCCAGCGCATCAGTAACGACTGGGCTGCCTGGAGCATCGAGGCCTGTGGCTTTCATGTCGACATCATCAGACAAATCGACCTTTTGGACGGTTTCATCATGGTTGTCGGTGACAGGATCTTGGACATCGACGTCCATGCTCTCATTGGAGTGAGTAGGAGCCTGGGGAGTGAGTAGGAGCCTGACTGTTTGAGAGGCATTGTCTTTCTGTTCCTCCGACTGTGATGACATTAGAATGTTGTGTTGTGGAATTTTTGGGAGGGAAACCTACGGACATGGGGGTATCTTGTGAAACCTCCGTAGTCGACTTCTCGACTTCTTGCTCCTGACCAAGAGTGAGGCCAGGGATCGGAGTCGTGGACTCCATGCCGAATGGTGGCTGGTTGTATCACCTAGCCTTGTACTTCCTGAGTGAAAGATATGCTGGATAGGTGTGCAATATTTCTTCACGCTGCTGTGGTTTGGAGGCGTGGCTTTCACAGGCTTTCACAGCCAGCTAGCGGCTCGAGGTTTACTCGATAAGGCGACTCGGATGCTGATAACAGCAAGTCGTGAGAGGTCGATGAGCTGATGTGGCAGAAGATATTTCAACGGAATGAAGATCCGATCAGACAAAGAAGGGCAGCAGGATGAGAGGAGCTCAATCTCCGATTTTGACGAGCTAGAAGGCTTTTCAACAATCTGGACGAAGTCGCAAAGGTCCTCTGTTGCCCATGAAAAAAAAGTCTGGATCCAGAAAACTTCTGGGAAGGTGGGCCGCCTGCAGCAACGCACGGACTCGCCTCGGGAAGTGGACCGCTCGCTAAACAACGCTTACTACAGGCGGTTAGCGTCTCCAACTGCCAGCGCGTCTTGGCTGGCGTATCGAAGCTGCTGGAGAGCTGACGTCTGTGTTCTTCAGCTCTGATAAAAAAAGTGGCAGCTGAATGCCATCACTCTCCTCCTCCAACCCCTGAATACGGCCTGTAACAACACAATGGCTCCCAAAGCCAAACCAGCGGCTCCCAATCCTGCTCCAAAGCAAGAGAAGAAGGAATTTGTACATCCGTCGGCAAAGCATGCCAGAAAGCAGTGAGTATCTCTGCTGCCCACGTCATAGTCGAGCTGCCCCGCAGGTCCTTGAGAATTGTGAGCTGACTGGCGCTTCTCGGTCAGAGCTATCAAAGATGCCTTCGCGATCCAACCCATATCCGCCTTCTACTTCTTCCTTGCCGCCAATGCCGTAGCAGCTCTCTTCTCCCCGATCCAAGACTGTGACGAGACGTTCAACTACTGGGAGCCGACCCACTACCTTAGCCATGGCTACGGCCTCCAGACCTGGGAATATGCTCCAGAGTTCAGCATCAGAAGCTGGTTCTACATCGCCATCCATGCCGTCGTTGCCAATATCCGTCGCTTGTTACCTCACTCGAATAAGGTGGCCGAATTCTACTTCCTCCGCTATGCGTTTGCTGTTGGGTGCGCGTTCTGTCAGACGTTGATGTGGCGCTCGATATGCCTGGCCCTGAGCCCCCGTGTCGGCATCTTCTTCATAATTGCCACCATATTTAGCCCAGGAAATTTCCACGCAAGCACGGCCTACCTGCCATCTAGCTTTGCCATGTACATGTCTTGCCTTGGCACTGCCGCGTTCATGAACTGGCGCGGTGGAATCAAGACCTCGATGGGCATCTTCTGGTTTGCAGTAGGAGGTGTGCTTGGCTGGCCCTTTGCCGCTGCTCTTTGCGCGCCATTCGTTGCGGAGGAGATCTTCTTCGCGGTTGTCAGTGACCAGGATCGCATGTTTGAGTCTGCGCTTCGCGTCTTCCGTGGTGTTATGGCTGGCGTTCTTCTAGTCGTAAGTATTTATGATCTGACTGTTCAACCGCAAATACTAAGTAGCCATTAGGGTCTTGATGCCTCTATCAACACCTTTTTCTACAGAAGGTTTGAGCTCGTTTCTTGGAACATCATCAAATACAACATCTTCTCCGAGACCGGCGGTCCCGACCTTTACGGCACTGAACCATGGACGTTCTACTTCAAGAATCTCCTGCTCAACTTCAACATCTGGTTCATTCTTGCGCTGGTTTCTCTACCGCTGTTCCTCTTGCAGAAGCTCTTCATGCGCTCAGCAGGGGAGACCTTCCAGTCTGGGCTTCGCACCTTTGTCTTCCTGACGCCCTTTTACATGTGGCTCGCCATCTTCACCCTTCAGCCTCACAAGGAAGAGCGCTTTATGTACCCGGTGTATCCCTTCTTGGCACTTAACGCTGCCCTGGCATTCCACAGCTTTCTCACCTTCTTTGGCAATGCAAGCCCCAGGTCTCTCATTGGAAAGATCCCTGCTAAGCTCAAGCTGGCTGTGGTTAGCCTTGGGCTCATTGTATCAGCTGTCGTCGGCCTCGCACGCATCGGGGGCATGTACACTGCTTATCATGCCCCATTGTCCATCTATGACCCGCTTTTTGAGGTTGGCGGACGGGGCGACACAGTCTGCTTTGGCAAGGACTGGTACCGCTTCCCTACTTCCTATTTCCTGCCCAAGGATATGCACGCCAAATTTGTCCGTTCTGAGTTCCGGGGTTTACTGCCTGGGGAGTTCTCTGAGGCCAAGACTGGGTTTGGTTTCTTTGGCGGGACTTGGTTGCCCACCATTGGGCTCAACAACAGGAACGAAGAGGACATGGGCAAGTATGTTGACTTGAAGACATGTGTCTTCCTGGTCGATACGCAGTTCCCTGAGAGGGGCGACGAGGAGTTGCCGCCGAATGAGCCGGATTATGCAAAGAATGTAGATAGGTGGGAAGAGGTCAAGTGTGTGCCTTTCCTGGATGCGGAGAGGACGCCATTCTTGGCGAGGGCGCTGTGGGTGCCGGACTGGGAGGTGATTCCGGAGACATTGAGAAGAAAGTGGGGAAGACATTGTCTGCTGAGGCAGAAGAAATAGGGGATGATGTATGATGCTAGACGGATGATACTAGACGGTATATAGGGAGATAGAGTACATGATCGGGTGGGATTTGTCTGTATATATCTGTAATATGCATGATAAACTGGGAAGTGTTTGTGTCTCAATGCTGGCATACTGGGAGACGGGAGAGTGGAGCACTTGATCAGAATTTGTGGTATATATCTGTACTATGTGTCATTGACAGGCGAACTCTTTATTTCTAGGAAGAAACAACCTAAAACGCAGTTTATAAGCCCACAGTTTGAGCTTATCTCGTTTTGTCAGACAAGGACCTACTCATCCCGTACCTTAGCATTCAGTAGTCATATCTTACCACGCCCTGGCTTGCAGTACCAGTTATCTTGTCCACGGTGTGCTTACTCATGCTTCTATAGGTAGTCTCAGCTCAAGTGTTGTCATCATATACAGGTAAGTTGCAATAACAGCCATCCTGAAACACTGTTCTACAACAATCTCCTACAGTGACGTGATGCCGCTAATGCTCTTTGCTTATATGATCAAATAAACTCCATGTTCCATCAAATATGCCTACATCAATTCCAGACCGCCGCCCGTAATTCCCCACCCTCGACCTCCATCGTTCGAAATCAACGGAAAAGCCCTTTCTTAGACACTGAGTTCCACCTTGCGGCTGGTTGACACCAAGGAACAAAAACGAAAAGTCCATTCAGCTCTCGGAAATAGTCAATCTCACCTATATAAGCCATCCACGACCATGACGGCGCTCCATTGTGGTCCTCCGGAAAGTCGATAGGTTCCAGCCCGGCCTCAGCCGTTGTAGGTGATACATGCTTCTCCGCACCCTTGTGTTCTTCGCACCGCCGATTCCAGAGAAGGTTGTGACGCAGCAAACTTCGCTGGCCATAGTTGGTCTCCGCTCTAGTTATGGCATTATCCATCTCGGCATAATCATCGTCATCTTGGCCAAGAATGCCATAGCCGCCACTTGTATCAAGTGTATCCAGCAGTCGATTCTGCATTCCGATGACTGCAACTGGGCGATCGAAATTGTTTGTGAAATGAAGGCCCAAGTATGTCTTGAAGAGATTTTGAAGACGAATGATCCTTTCTCCCAGAGAGACTCCCATAATGATTCGAGGGAAGTGGGGGTCTCCAACAAAGGCGGCCAAATTACTGCCAATATTAGCGTATGTTGATGTAAGGGAAAGGAGATGTGTAAGCTTGTGGTGTTGTAAAGTGCCCCGGTACTTACTTAGACATTTTGGTCAAAGTTTCGCAGCGCACACCATCGCCGCACTCAAAGTAAGTCTGCGCCTCGGTGAAGAAAACTGTCCGACGGGCGAGGGCATGCTCCTGTAGCACCCATCCACGCCTATGAAGGTGGCTGTTAAGCACATGAAGTTCAAAGTTGTCGATGTTCTCGCATAAATAGAAAATTCTTCCCCCTTGTTTCTTATCTCTCAGCGTAACATACTGGCGCTCTTCCTGTGAGCGCGTTAGGAACCCATCCTCTTGGCTGCGTGCTCGACTGGCGGCTAAAACACAATACGCTGAGCTGAAGACTGCCTCCATCTTTTCGCACTCGGTGTGAAAGTCACCACCTACACCCTGGATAATACAAATGGAATCAATCCACAAATACCGTTTGTTAAGAGCACGGGTGGCAAGGACGGCGTCCCGAAAGGTTGCAGGCAGCTCGTCCAAATCGATTCTTTGCTTATGTCGCTCCAAGTTTTCAATATCGGTGACGAAATGGCGTCCCTGCCCCCATGGGTGGGATAAAGCAATGTAGTCATAGTGGCGATCTGGGCCAGGCTCCCACAGGTGTACACTTGGATCATCGTTCTTTCCGACATCGATTACTCTTGTAGGCATGGGCTTGAAATGACGGTCAGCAACATGGCAGTCGCGGCGTTGGTCGTCGCAAAGTTGAAGCCATTGACGGATGGTTTCGAAGTGCGGTTGCGAACCAGGCGTTGGTAAATTCACGATCCCCAATTGGATCTCGGGCCGGGAACTGTTAGTCGGCTCTATCGACACGAAGGATGCTTAGTCGGCAGCACAAAATGGACGATTGGGATGCCCCGGGTAGCTCATTACCATGACTGTGGCAAATAGATAAAACTGGATGATCTGAGCCTTCCATCTTCAGCCAAGACTCCACTCGCTCAAAGCGGATCTTGGGAATGCCAGGGCCAGTCCCCTCATACTTTTGCGCCATGTTCCAAAGTAAGCTGCATAAATCACAATTCATAGCTAACTTTTGAAGTTCGGATGGGATGTACTCAACAGTGAGCCCCAAGGGGTCAAGAAACTCGAGATTTTCGCAACTGCTACACAGTTTAGTGGACGAGGGAAGGCGAGGCAGCGGCAAGTTCGGTGTTGTTGGTAGCTGTTGAAGCCTCGATAGGGCTTTTGCAGCAAATGCATCATCTGAGTGTCTTTCCCAGTGATAGTCGAGCTTCGTACATTGTTAGGATTTGTTTCGGAGAGGGCACGTCCGCTGTCATGGGAACCAACTCACTTTCTATCAGCATCGTTAATTGATGTCACAATTGCACCAAGATACCTAACTTCTTGGCATAAGCTGAACATTGAGACTTACTGGCTTAACCGAAGCCAACAAGCATGGCATGATTAGAATTCGCGAATGTCGAAAACGGTTTTGGGAACACGACTTACATGCTAAATCACGCGTCCAAGCCATTATTAGCAAACGTTGAGGTATCACATCTTATCGTGAATCATTAAGGTTTGGAGGGGAGTCGGGAGCTTGTTGGGAAATAAGGTAAGGTAGGGGAGATGATAGGGGCTTGAGATAACACGTACCTTCTGCGATGTAGAATCGACCACTCCATGGTTAATTAAAAGAACATAACGTAGGCGAATACAGGCTCAGATTTGTCCCCTCTCCACTTACGTACTACGCAGAGACATGGATTAATATGATGTCCGTGGTTCCGTGAACACTGAGCTGCTTACGTCCTACAATTCGTTGCAATCAATGAGTTAATACTGTCCTAGCCTCGACAACTCATCGACACAATGTGCAAGGTTTGGGAGACTCAAATACGCACAGCCTGAATTATGGAGACACGCCATCGTCAGTTGTTATTTCAATCTTTATGTGGCGTCCGGTTGTCACTTACGGTGGAAAATGTTGAGGGTTTTCTGGGCTTCCATTCAGACCTTGGCCAATAAGAATCTGACCAGCCCTCATTGCTACATGTGTTGGAGATTAACGAGTTCAGTTTGTCGGCCAATTCTTTTGAATCCGCTCTTCCACTGATATATCTCCGGTTTCCAGGCTGTCTGGGTTGACCCTCGCCGGAAGGGGCTGTAATAGTCACGCCTGGAAGTCCAGAGACCAATGTCTGTGGTGAAGACTGAGAGGCTGTCTCAGTGGAGAAGTCCTCTTGAGCCAGTGGATCCATTCCAGGGCTGATTTGAATAACGTGAACCACCAGGAGTCTATTCCTCACAAAGGCTAGAAGAGTTCCGAGGGCAGTATCTTTCCCGAAAATGCTAAGGGAAGCAAGGTGATCCATCCACTTGACCACAGGGGTACATAGCCCGAAACGGCTTCCATCAGTCTCGTTGGCTTCCACGACCTCGTAGCACGAGGTTCGAGCTTTACTGCTCTTTGAAGGGCCCTGAATATCCTCACGGAATTGCTTTACGCCCCCTTTTCCGTACAGAAGCCATACCATCAACTCCAGCATGATGACCCCGAGAGACCAAATATCATATTGGCGACTCAAAAGAGTAACGTCACCATCTTCAACCTCTGGTGGTTCATACAATGCCGTCCCATACTTGGTGGTTGTATGGATGCCTTTGTCCCTCCTCACATCAGTCGCCACGCTATGGTATTTTGCCAACCCCCAATCCCCAAGCTTGAGATTTCCAATGACGTCTTCATTGGTAGCATTAAAGCGTAGAATGTTGCTAGGCTTCAAGTCACCGTGTCGGATATCTTTCTGGTGAGTTGCATACAGAGCATCAGCGAGCCCCTTGAGCTGGGTGACTGAAGCCTTAACGATCTTGGCGGTTAAGACTGGATCGGGATGCTTGAGGAAAAGATCCTCGAGACTACCCCCATCGGCCCAGTCGAATATGAGGTAGTAAGATTTTGATGCCTGGTCGTTGCCTGTGATGATAGATGTGATGAAGCGAGTGACATGATCGTTGTCATTCATGTTGCGCAATCTCAGAGCCTCATTTGCAAATACAGCTGCAAAACTTGCGCGTGCATCTCCAGGAGGGAAAATCCGCTTGATGGCGAATGATTCTGGTCATTCGGATTCCTGCAATTATTAAAGTATGAGCATGGGAGTCAAATCCAAATCTTCGGGAAGAAAGCAGGAGATCTTACCTTTCTGTAGGGGTCTTGGAAATGACCAGCTTCGATTTTGACACGATATACTTTGCTGGAAGCACTTGTGGCTATCGCTCCCCAGCCTACCCTGGTGAAGGGCAAGATGACTTTCCCTGCCAGATCATAGATAGGCTTTTCTGTTGACAACACGGGAACCAAGACCTGCCACTGTTTGGTGCAAAACTCGCCAGCAGTTGCGAAGTCCCAGAAGTCACGGTCTGTTGCCCTCAGAGTGTTGATGTCCAGAACGCCGATTTTTGGTCCGTATGTCTCTGTGTTTGGAATCGTGAACTTCGTTGGCTCTTCACCATCTCGATATCCTTTGGCTCGAAAGAACTGCATTGCCTTCAAAACCCTGCCAGCATCTGCATCTCGATGGAAGCACATGACCGAGAGAAAAAACAGTTTCTTCGCCTCTTTGACGACATAGTCGATCAACTCGGGACGGCATTTTCCTCTGGGTTCACGATTTAGCTTAGCTCCATGATTCAGCTTCTGGCGAACGACTTCGGCGGTGATCGAATCCTCAATGAACTGTCTGGTCCAATATTCCCTTTCATCTTCTGGAAAGTTGCTCTTGGTAAGACCGCAATGTAGCTCGTCGGCCAGGCGTTGCTTGGTCACATCGCCGGACGTCCGGTGGCGCTTGAGCTGCTCGAACAGGTACCTCATGGTGCCTGGTATGGTGCCGAGATAGTTTTCCGTGAAGCGACATCATTGATGGATGCCTTTGGATAATCCAATGGTGTTGAGGAGATGAAAGTGTTGGCTCATCAAACCGAGGTGTTGGGCGCTGATTCTGAGTTTTTGTTGGGCACTGCCGATGTGGATGATTTCGGGCCTGGCACGCCAGTGATCGTGGGCAGAATCAATTGATTCGCTCACACTGCCCCACGTCGGACGCAAAGTTTCCCGAAGCTTAGGTTCTCAAGAGGCCAAAAGTGCATCTTTGTGTGTATGCACATTACCTGATGCAGCATGCCGCGCCCCTTTACCTTTTATTCAGTTGTTTAGATCGCTGGCAGCCCCGTCTTTTATGCCGTGGTTCAAATCCAGACCCAGGTGGCATCATCTCCCCTCTCAGTCAAGTTGTATGACATGATTCGCGGAGGGTGCGATAGGGAAAGTATTAGGCATTATTGGGCACCTAAGATAAGATACCTAGGTACCTTATGTTGTCCTGAAATCCGGCGGACGAGGTTGTAGTCACTGCCAGCAAAGAATATCACGAGAAAACTTGATACATGGACCGAAGCCAGTATTCGGCTTGACCTTCACCTCACCGATGTTAATATTTACCTATGGTACTCATCCTTACCAGAACCTATGTTTTCCAAGTATTTACCACTTTATCCTTCCTTGGCCTATCAGATCTCAACGCCATGAGCAGCTCACTGAGCGATGCTATTGCAACGGTTCTGTACCTGCCCGTGGATGGGCGCCCGAACTACGACAACACAAACTTCGTACCACAGAGCGAACTTCAGCAACTGCTTACAACCCAACGCAAGAATTTCGAAAAGGTCTGCGGAATCAGAAGCAAATCATGCCAGGACTTGCATGGCTTGTTGGCTATTGTCGCTGTCCTCGCCTTACACAAAAAGCTCGACAAGAAGACCTACCGAAAGCTGCGATAGATTGGTCTCACAGATAATCACCTTCCCCTTCGATATGACCAAGATAGAAATGTCTTCGTGTCTGATGCTCGAATCATTGGGGGTGTCAAGCGAGACAAGGCTGAGTTTACGCCATTTCTGTCAGCGGTGACAGATTGTGCAAGGTTCGCTCGAGATTGGCAACATCAATTCTGCATCCCAGTTTTCGGCAATGCAGAATACAGTGAGTTGGATGCCAGATGTATATTGCCCATTTTTCGTCTTGGCGGAAGATCCGAGTCAGGCTCATATGGTGTGGTTGATCAAGTCCGTATCCATCCAGCTCACTTGAAGCCCGAAAACAACGTGGTAAGTCAAGTTGAATGTCTGGTCAGAGTATCTTAGACACCCTCCAGAATGTGCTGACTGACCAAATCATGAAGATGAGTGAGAAGGACAACAAGTTTGCTCTCAAAAAGCTGATAGCTGAGAGCGAGGATGAATTCAACCGCGAACGAGAAGCCCTGGCCAAAATCCAGAGCCTAGGCCATGATCACCTTATCAATCTCACAGCATCATTTAGGCGAGGTCAATTTGAATTTTACTTCGTGTTCCCTTGGGCGGAGGGTGGAGATCTTCGACATTTCTGGGAACAGCCCACGAGCCAGTTCGGAGAACACGTTTCGACATGGGCTCTTGGACAAATGTACGGAGTTGCTGAGGCAATCAAGAAGATGCATATGCCCTTGAATAGCTACGAAGGTACCGAGGAATATGGTCGTCACGGTGATCTGCGACCTGAAAATATCTTGGTTTTCCGCAGTGATGGGGACAGCAGCATTGGCAAGTTACGGATCACAGATGCCGGTCTTGCAAGGTTTCATCAAAAGATCACCAACGAGCGAACGGCTGGGACCACTACAACTAGCGGGTCGATAGAATACGCACCTCCCGAGTCCCTGGAGGAGGGGGAGGGGGTGAAGCGGTCTCAAAAGTATGACATGTGGTCGCTGGGATGCATTTTCTTGGAGTTCGTCATTTGGGTGGTTGAGGGTCGAACAGGCGTTACCGAATTCCGCCGGGAGAGGCTGCAGAAGAAGTCAAATGTGAACCAGCCCTGCGATGTATACGATCCTTATTATCTGGTTCAGGACGGCAACACTGCTATGGAGAATTATGTGGTTCACCCTAAAGTTATAGGCCGCATTCTCTCCATCAAACGGGATCCAAGATACGTGAGACAACTTCGGGAGCTGGTCCATATTGTTGAGATAGGATTGCTTGTAGCTGATATAGAACATCGTCTGGACGCTAAAAGTTTGGTGAATGAGTTTGAGAGCAGGATGGGAATCGAAAGGCCGCAGGTTGCGAGCTCTCAACTCCAGTTTGTTCGAGGATCTGGTATCGCGGCCAGAGTCAACAGTCCCGAGCACGAAACTGGAAACGATGCTAGTTACAGGCGCCAGGAGGTACTAGTGCCAAGCGGTACCGGTGAGAAGAAAGGACGGAAGCCGCGTTGGCCTAGTAGATACCTTGGGATTGGCTCTTCTTAGGACAGCCATTTTCAAAAAGGCAAGCATGATTTGTTAGTGGAAAGGTTGTTTGGAGGTATCACGTAGTACCTAGGTAGTTATCTTGATTCATAGGTACATTAAACTGATGATGTTGCTCTTTGGTTTCTTTCATTTGAAGTGAGTGAGCTCTCGTCCTTCTCTTTCCGCACGTGGCTATTAGCTACCTTCCATGCTAGTCGCATGATCCAAACCGATTTTCATGCCACGTCTGGAAAATTTCCCTATGCACGTACAGTAACTCGAGCTTCGCTCTAGCCACTGCTTACATTATGAGATCCATCTCAGCAACTGACTTTGGAGGTTTGCTCAAACCAATAGCTTATATCGGATATCAATACCCCCAGGCCCTAGTTAGGGGCGTTGGGAATTGTAGTTGAAGGACTCATAGGGCAGTAGACAGCATTTCTCATTTTCGAGGTGTTTATAGAAGCCGTGATGCAGATTGACTTCATTGCGGTCTGTTTAAACCCATCATATTCCAGGCTAGTTGTGCTCCGCCTTCATAATCACCCATCCGTCCTCATTTTCTTTTCCACCACTCTTCGAGACACTACACTGATCGCCTCCCTTGACATAATGTGCTATAACACGTTGAATCAACTCCCTACCAACCATCTCGCCAATTGTTGAAATACCCTCCTCTCCCAATATCCTCTCGTTCATGTCAGACGACGACCCTTTCACTTCTGCCAGATACTCCCCCACGAACCGCCGACCATGCTGTCCCCAGAAGTCTCTCGCCATTGACACAGCCAACGGCAGTCCCTCTTCTAGATATGCATCCCCATGCTGCTGGCGCTCAGCATCAGGAAACAAAATCGAGTAGATTCGCCACCACCGGTCCTCCTCAGGTTGATGGCGGGCTCGGTAGTCACGCCTGATGATTGTCATAAGCGTAGAGAGTGATACGCCCTTGGTGATGTCAAGCACACGAGGCGCACATGAACGTACACGGATATGTCTATCGCCGGCGGGCTCGCTATCGAAGATTTCCCCGCAGATGGGGCAGTAGAAGGGGTTGGGGTGGTGCTTTTGCAAGTGTTTGATCACGTCGACGATGGAACGGAGGTGATGTTGAAGATTGCAAGATCTGTGAAGAGAAGGATCGAAGACGGCAAAGGGGCATGCGAGAGGAAAGTAGCCGTCGACACGGAGGATTAGAATTGTCGATGGGTCGTTTGGATCTGAGGTTTCCATGAGGATGGATCGGTCGCTGGAGGATCTGGATCTTTTTGGAGAGGAAATCCTAAAGGCAGGAGGCACGATATAGCGTGCGGCGGTGATCCATTGGGAGAGGGCCGGGAATGCTCGGTCCGCCAGTTGGTGCATAAGGTCCTGAAGATATGTGTTTTCGAGCTCTCTGGATAGCCGGTGTCGTGACAGTGCCGTGTCCTCCGAGGAGTCGCTATCCCAGGAGCTTTTTATGGCATCCTCTAAGTCATAACTTTCTTCGGAATCTGATGGACTGAGGTTATCGATGGCCTCAAATCGGTCTCGCTTGCGAGATCTTGATGAACCCACGGTGTCCCCATATGGATGTCGAAGATGTCGGATCGTAGAATTGGTTCCTCTTCGAATACCTCGGACGGGGACAGATCTTTCATGTGCAGGCTCTGACATGGCTCCTAGAAAGTTCGACCTTGGTGACTCCATTTCTGTGGTCATCGAAGCGATCTTGGTTGTCTGCAATTATGTCTGTTGCTAATCCGTTACCAAAAAGCCCAAACGATACAGGGAAGGGGCAAATCCGCGATGGAATTGGAGAATCCATTTCAGAGAACATTGTTATTTGAAAGTTGTCTAGAGTGCCGGGTGGCTTCAAAAAATGGCTTGAAAGCGGATTCATATTGGGCCGTCACGGGGTTATATCATGCCGCTTCTTTTGTGCTGGATTTGGCACAATCGTGCTGGCACAGTTGTGTGAGTGGTTGCCGCATTCTGGTGGTTAGAAACAGTGCTTCGGAGAACCATTGCCCCGCTGCATCCTCGAACCCCCACACCGACCAGGCAGCCAATATTCTTAAAAGCACCACCTCCTGTGCACAGTGAAGGTACCTGCTGTGGTTAATAATCTGCCAAATCTTTACACGCCCTTGCGGGCACTCTTGTCACCAGGTGCGACTGTCACCACTCGCCTTGCTCGCTATCGAGGGTTCAATCAGAGCGCGCCCTTCTTCCTCAATCTTCAACGCCACCTCACCTTGATACCTTCGATGGTCTGGCCGATCTATTCACAATATTTTATTACATTTTTGTTGTCAATTCAGTTCATATTCGGAATGCAAGAGCGAGTTGCCAAAAGGAAATTATCTCATTTTTCATCACGCTGACAAGCTTTCCGCCACCCAACTCAGGTAGTTATAAACAAACCGCATTCATCTACATGCCTCCCAAGCCACCTTGAGGTACGAAGCCATAGCCAGCCCATCTCAACTCAGGTATCATCTCATGATCGTGTTGAACTACTCTACACCCTCCAAAGTATGAAGTTTGGACTCCACGGCGGCAAAGCTATGGATATGGGTCAGGCGAATCGGTATCGCAATCTGCACAGTCGGTATACTTCCAGGCTGCCAACATTGTCTCAGAGCGTCCCGATCGATGTGGTCGTACAGATCACTCCACTTTGGGCCGTCTGGTTTGAGCCATGAGATCGGATCCTCCATCAACCTTGCCAGGGCCCCGTCGGCTGTCCCCCAAGGCACCACACGCACCATCCGCCAGTTGTCAAATTGTCCAAAGCCGTTGAGGTTATCTGCGAAGGGCTTATTGAGAATGGATGCCGGATTCAAGTCAGATTCGGCTAGCAGAGTGGGAACAATAGCGGCCGTCAAGGCAGGTTGAACAGACAAGTCCTCGATGGTGGGTGAACGGGGGTCTTCTTGACTCAGCATGGTCTGTTCAGACGGTAGGTCGACATTACCGACTTCCGAAGTGGTAGGTTCCATTTGAGTGGCATCAGCGCCTGTGTTTCCCATCCCCAAGGAAACTCTCGGGTCGACACCTGGCCCCGTTTTGTCACTGCTGCTCTCGTCAATGTAGCAGGCCCGGTATGCTCTTGAACCCGAATTCTCGCGCAGCAAGGCTTCACGTATATCCGCAGCGAGGCAAGATATGTCGCTCTGATCAAGTTGTAGTCTAGTTTTGAGAACTGACTGTATAGTTGCCATGTCAATCAAGACACGTTTGGCCTCGACGACGGCATCCTCGAAGTAGATCAGCTCTCGAGTCAGAGCAGGAAGGTTGAAATAGGTCGCCCAAAGCCACCTCCATTTGACTTCGCAAGAGTTTGTCCTGGGGCAGCCTTTGGTGCTGGTCCATTCCAAGTAAGTGATCTCGTCGTGACCGGGAGCGAGCGGACATATGCTCCCCGTGATATGGTCATTTCTCGCAGTCTCATTTTCGAATGATTTGAAGCAGCGAGCGCAGTGGTTCCTCAAGATGTGTTTCCTCTCGATGTGCTTCTTGACTGCTTCAAAGCCCTTTAATTCATAACTGGCGCAGGCGTAATGGCGACATGGATCAAAACGAAAGAAAGGGCAAGCCAGTCTTGGCTTTGTGATGTTGACGTTGGTGGGCATAGCTGTGATCTCTGCTGATGGGGCTTGCATACCTAGTTGCGTATAGCAGGGCCAGGCAAATAAAAGGGCTCGTCTAACTTCGAGGATTGATACGCTGTGAGTACATCACAACATTTAAGGCACAAATCTTGGTAAAGCCTGGATCAAACTTCTATGCAGTATGTCAGTGTAAGTCGACCATCTGTCACAAAATCCCTTGCACATTCTGGACAGAAAGATGAATGCTACCGGACTTGGCTCAGCAGGCATGGGGCAGACACATTGACATCGGCCCCTTGTCAGTCAGACGAATGTCCAAAATCTCCAAAGTGTAATGGTGTGCCTTTCGTTGCAACCATTTACGATAGCTTATTGGTTCATCGGTTGATTTCAGTTGGGGGCCGTTCAGGTGGTATCAAATCAAATGCTAGCCTTGCCGTATGCAGACCTTAGCGCAAAGCCACGAAAACGAGCCTTATTCCAACACCGACGGGGCGTACGCATGAGCTGGGCGAGTGTCCCTCACGCCCCTTCACTCTCTACCCCTGGGTGGTCCCGCGCATTGGAAGTTGGACAATTGTCCAAAATGCTGCGGGCACTTGGAAGGATGGGGTCCACTCCTGCCTCTCCCGAACGCATGACTTGCATACACGTGATGAAGCCTGTCCTCAATGGCAATCACCACTTTCTTGTCACTTGAGGGAACTTGACCGGCGAATGCTTGGGGTTCGGTTCATTCATGCTACTGGAAGGCTCTTTTTGACCGGCAAACAGTTCGGCGGTCGGTCCAAACCATCTCATCATCATATCCTATCTTCCCCAGGTTACGTACGCCATGAGTCGCGTGGACGAGATGACATCGAGAACACAGCACGAGCGGCATACAGGTGTGAAAAAGCCGATCAGCAAGCGCAGACGAGTGGCCGATGACGACGATGGCAATGGAGTCGAGAGATTTACACGCCATCAGCGGGAACAACAACATGTAGCTTTGGGAGCAGAAACCACAGATTTATCATGGAGCTGTCCATTTTGGAAGCTAGATTCCATTCGCCATATGGATTGCGTCTCTTACAAGCTCAAACGCGTCCAAGATGTCAAACAGCACCTCGTACGAAAACACTACGAATTCTCCATTTACTGCCCAATCTGTCAACAAAGGTTCCTCGACACGAAGAACCGTGACGACCACATCCGCCGGAGAGAATGTACTGAGAATTCGAGGCCGGGGGCCGACCCATCCACAACATCGATTCTACCTGAGAAGCAGGAGCAGCTACGAGCACGGATGACTGGATCAGATGTAGAGATCTGGTACCAGATGTGGGACGTTTTGTTCCATGGTCATACACCGCCAACTTCACCATACCGAAAAACAATCATCGAAGAGGTTGCGGATTTCATGCAGGACGCTTGGAGAGAACATCAATCAGAAATTATTGTCAACGTTACCAATGAGCAACCGAGCGATGCAGATTCTGACATGGTGGGAACTCAACTCCAGAGTCTGGTGTCATCAGCATTGTCTATGCTTGTCAGCAGAGTGAAGGGAACCATCCATAACACCAGCCCGCCCCGGCCAAATAATGAGGGTCTCACAGAGCCAATCGGCAAGACTACATCAAGAGAGGCGTCTTTCTGCTCACTTCCCACAACTCCACATGTTGCGGCTGTCGAATACCCTCATTTTGAAGAGGTCTCACCAGCACAAAGGGTCACTACGGAAATATGCCAACCTTTCGGTGCGGGTCTCGGTGTTGGCGGTGATGCAGGGACTGATGAAGCTCAGATGGATGATCTTCATGACTGGGACTCATCGCTGTTCTTCCCGTTTCTCGGAGGGGCTGGGAGCCCGTATGCTTTGGCACCAGCCAGCTCGGTCAGCTTTTACACTGAAGCGACATGATGTCTACCGTTAGGTATACAAAACGGACTTCTGTGGAGGAAGAGGGTGATATCAAAATGCATTTATTTCCGGGGTTGTGTACTTAGGTATCTCAGGGCGTTCATTAGATAATGTTTGTTAGTTGATAAGGTAGCAGAAAATTGATTAGTACCTACCTACCGAATACAGGTTCAGCCAGAGACTAGATTACTTTTAGACAAGATGCCCAATCAAACACCCAGGCTTAGGCTACGGCTGTTAGTGGTAGTAGCGCGATCCCGATAATAAATCTGAACGGCTAATGGTGGTCGGATAAAACTAGCTGCTCGAAACGATTTTGGAGTTCGTTGGGTCAATCCTGAAGGTATAAACAGGTACTTAATATGCTCGTACTTTTACCACTTCCAAATCCAATCCGCGATACCAGGAAACGGGAAAGCAGCAGGTGAGAATCCCAACTAAGCGCAGGAGACCCTTCACGCCATGAGAGTGAACAACGATGGCAACTATCTTGAACATTCCGAAGCGACCATCACGATCCGGTTTTAGATCGAACCAGTTTGGCTACCTTATATTCAATCAGCATGCTATACTGGAATCAATTCAAGCTCCTCATCAACAAAACCCAGCCCATAATGATCAACGGCAACAAGACAACCCCAAAAACCAACAAAATCCATCTCATCTCCAACATCACCGGGCCCCTCAGCCATCGTTTGATTTTCGTCTTTAATTTTCTGGCATGGGGACATGTGTGAGTACCGTAGATTAAACACCCTAGTCCAGGCCGCGATTCACATTCGATGTGTTCTCTTCTTCTCTGCATCAGCAACCTGGTGGGTAAACTTGTCAGCAATCCGCACTCCAAGGTAGATTCAGGGCAAGATTAAAGACTGACTTTACGCTCCCTCTACAAAACCGCAAGTCACTGCCTAGATCGCAGCGCTGATTATTGGGGCATTCCAGATGCAGTTTCCGCCGTTCCATCAACCACTCCACCTTGAGTTTCACACCCGTGTCGACTAATCGGTAGAAGTAGCGGGAGGTATGCTTGAGTGAAAGTGCGTCGGGGTAAATTAGGTTCTGGGTGATCATGAGGTGGATCTCCGGGGGGAGGGTTGAGAAGCCTCTTTTTAGGGCTGCATCATCCTCGTGATGGTGAAGGTTGCAATCGACCGGACCGGATGTGGAAATGGGGCCGGAAGACGTTGGTGTGGGCTTCCGGTTCGGCGGTGTGGAGCCCGGGACGTTCGGCCGTCGGCGGAGCTGGAACATGTTGCTAAATGGTTGTCTTACAAAGTCTTCGACAATAGGCGCGATGCAAATCTTGAGAAACAGTTGATTGGGTACGGGATTCAATCGGGAGGCAGGCGATGAGGGGCATATAAACACGAGCAACAAGATTCTGCCTGGAGCCCTGCCATTGTGTTTCCCTGAGCCTCTCAAACTGGCATCAAGTGCGAGGGGCTCAGCTGAGTGGTTCGCGGGTCATTCGTGAGTTGAGACAAGACCTGTGGCGCTTGGTTAGCGGGTTTGGACCCCTGTAACTCGCGTAACTCGTTTTGGTGGTGCCTGAAGAGCCCCTGAGGGCTGCGTCATCTTTGCGACGACTTCTAGATGACAGGTGTTTGGATTGGTTGAAGGGAGGCTCCGCACTTTGTGCAGTGGCTCGATTGAAAAAGCAAAGTCTCGGGCGAGTTCATCAACAACAATCATTTGAATTGGGGTTAGGGTTGCCTCATTGCCCTTTCTTTCCACAATAAAACGAATCCACGTGACCGCGCGTCGGCTGGCAGAAAGAGGGGCGGGGAAGAAGGCGCGAAGGGGCGTAGCAAGCTGAGGAGCTGGTTGAAAGAGTTGCGTCGCCCAACCGGGTCCAGTCTTGCCCAGAACAACCACCTCAGGATGCGGGTCTGAAGTCGTTGCTATGTCGAGCTTCAGGTCGTATAGCGACGACGAGAGCAGCGATTATGGCTACAATCTGAGCCCGGAGGAGGAAAACCTTCTTTGCGCCATTGCCGACCGCCTTTCTCCAGCTCCAACGTCGCCCCCGCCAGCAGTACCGACAAAAGTTCCTACTCCGGCACTGCGGATCCCAGTTCCGCGTACGTCACGACCACCGACCTCCCCACCCAAGCCGAACAAGCCTCCGACGGCCCCATTTTACACTCAAAATGCGCCTATACCGGAAGTCGTCTCGGTCTTCAGACCTCCAACAGTGCCTTCTGCTTCCACCCAGAACAAACCTAGGCCTTCACAGCTCGTCAAGCCGCGGTGGGACATTGCTAGCAATACCAGACCCGATGCTTCCCAAGCGGTAGAAGAAGCGCTCGATGGGCTCGGTGAAAACGATCTCAATTTTGACATCACTCAACTGACCCCCGATACCGAACCCACTACATATGGCCATGGCTCGGCGAACATCAAGCCTGTGGGCAGGAAGGATAGGCGTAGTCAAGCAGACAAGAAGTCACAGACTGTGCCCGGTGCACCCCGCAGTAGTGACACCCATGTGTCCTTTAACATCAAGAGCGATTCAACACACAGAACTGCCGTGGGCACTCTATCGGACGTCAGCTACCCAGACTGTAAGTCGGCTCCCGCTGTCTTTGTCGCCCGTCTAACTGACCAGACTCCTCGACTAGTGAGCCAGGCACTTGCTGGAGTCAGCGATCCCTCGTTGTCTGTCTCGGATGAGGACGCGCAAACGCAACTGCGGAAAGAAGTCAAGAGGCGCAATGGCATAGTCCCATCGCCCCTCGTACAATTCCGATCCTTTCCGAAGAAGCCCTTGTCTGTGACTGACCTGACAGCCGGGCTCTGGTGCGAGTTGCAACACTACTACACACTATCGAGACTTCCATTTGGCAGGAAAACGCAGACGGCCGCCATGAAGAAGGGCTCCAAGGTGCATGAAAAACTCGAGCGCGAAGTCTTCCAGCCTGTCACAGTCACCATTGCCAAGAAGGTGGACAATTTCGGTCTCCAAATGTGGAATGTAATTTTGGGCCTACGAACACTCCGCGACACAGGCTCAACCCGCGAACTTCAAGTCTGGGGCATGGTAGACGGCAACTTGGTCAACGGTGTTATTGACTACCTCAGCTACGAGAATCCAGACTCCGAGCTTGAAGAAGAGACTCTCAGCAGTCGCGGAAGTCAAACCACCGCCTCGCAGCGCCTTGCCGATTCCTTGCTGCAAGTCTACATCACCGACATCAAGACTCGCCTCACTCCTAAGCCGCCCTCCAAACCACAGGTTCACATGTCTCTGATCCAGCTCTTCCTGTACCATCGCTTCCTTAGCGAGATGGCCTCGGACAAACTCGACTACTTCCAAATCTTTAGCCGGTATGGTTTGGATCCACAGGACCCGTTTTCGGACTCATTCATGGCGCAAATGGGCGCCCTTCACGAAGAGGTGTTTGAGAATGAAGATTCGGAGACAGAAACAGAAGGGACGTCAGAATGGGGGTACGAATCAGCGGGTGTCAGTACCACTACCGCTACCACGACGAAGACAACAGCATCCTCGACGTACTTTTCTGCACCGGCGTCACCTCCTGGGCAAGCGCAGCTTGTCCAACCGAAAGCTCTCAAATACCGCAATCTCCAGTCATTGTTGGGGCTCTTGAAATTTGAGTTGCAGCTCACTTTCCCACATGGAGCTTCTGATATTGGCCAGATAGTAGCTGTTGAATATCGTTTTCGCGGAAAGCAAGCTCTAGCTGCTGAGGATGATGACAGCGACCAGGAAGAGACAGACAAGGACGAGGGAAGGGTCATTTCTACGACGACCTATTTCGTCGAACCCGACACACTGGATTTGTATCTTGCCCAAACTATGCCCTGGTGGAAGGGCGAGCGCGAGCCGAGAGGTGTGGAGATGGAAGACGCTTTCAAGTGTGGTTACTGCGAGTTTGCAGGGGAGTGCGAGTGGAGGGCCAAAATGGACGATGAGGTGGTCAGGAAGGCCAGGGCGAGTAAGGCACGGAGAGAGAGGAAGAGGATGAAGGAGGAGGGAGCAGTCATCGTTGGGGAAGGGCTGGAGGGTGAGCAAGGGCAGAAGCCGGTGTTGGAGGAGTACAGCGGGGATGTGGAGGAGGATAGCTCTCAGCGAAAGACACCGAAGAGGACGACAAAGGGGAAGAAGAGGGGTGGCGAGGAGAGTGCGAAGAAGAGCAGGAGTAGGAAGAGGCAGAGTGGGAGTGGGGATGCGATTATTTGGTGACGAACAGGAGTTAAGCCTTGGACCCGAAAGAGAGGGTGATGAAGTCGGTGCGCAATTTCACCTTTGTTGGTGGAAGCGCTCGGCGGATCATTCTCATATATCGTTTGATATTACCTTACTACATGGATAAATATGGTGCGATTTTGGAAGGTGGAGGGGGTGGATGTTTGGAGGGTATATATACGGTCTTTGTGACATGATCACACCCCGACAGTTGGGGGGATATGTTGCGGTGAGATAAAAACGAAAAGAAGGAGGACAGAGTGAGGATCACCCACTCTTCACCATCTCCCTCGCCACCACAACACGACAGCCGAGTTTCTTCTCACGCTAGCTCTTCTGCAGTGCTCGTTGGCCGGGTCGATGCTGACGGGTCGGTGATCTTCTTTTCTCTTTTGGAGCTGTTTTGGAAGCAGGAGCGATGGATACCCGGGCTTGTTCGCATCTGTATACACCAGCCCTATATTCTTTTTCTTTGCAGTCACTTCCGCGCTTCAAGCAATTCGGGGAAACAGAAAGTTGTGTTTTATAGGTGGTTCTCTTGTTTTGTTCATATTACTCCTCTTTCTTGGCTTATAGTGTATAGCAAGCCATCCTGTCTCTACCGCCAGCACACCAATAACAGCAAATAGTCTATCCCCCATTGCGTATCCGCGCCTATCCTACAATTCCTTTCCTGTTGTTGACAAAAAAACGACAAATCGCATCATGCTTGCTTGGCTTGCCTTCAAACTGCCCCCCCCAATCCATCCCGTTTTGATACCTACCCAAAACTTTCCCCCATCTTTGGCCTGCACAAAAACGCCCTTTTCCCATATGTACTGTTTCTCTGTGCAGGGTTTGATAACCCGACCCAGTAAAAAAAAGAAGGAGAAAAAAAAAGGAGCGCGTATAATCATTACTTCGTCCGTTCGTTCGTTCGTTGTTGCTCTGTTCGTTCATTTGACCTCTCAATCCGACATGTATATATACCGTTCAGGGTACCGCCCACTTTTCCCTCAGTACACCACCCCCGCCTAAACAAAACTGCGAAGGAAAAGAACTCAAATAAACTCCCCATTCCCACCCCCAGTCCCACTCCTCTTACGATTCGTCGGCGGCGGCGGCGGTTTGCTGTCCGCTCTCCCCCTCCTTCCCTTCCCACCACTTCCACTCCCTGATCCACTACTGCTCCCCCCGCTCCCACTCCTATTCCTTTCCCTCGGCCTCTCCCCCTCCATGCTCCTCCTCTCATGGAACCTCTGCCTCCGCTCCTCATAAGCCTTCACCTCGTCCTTTTCCACATCCTTTTCATTCTTCCTCGGCGGCGAATGACTGTTATACCCCTGCGTAATACTATGTCCATACTCCCTCGTCTTCTTCTCGCTCGCCTCCACAAACGGTCTCTTTTCTTCGTGTCGATCATCCTCACTCTCTTCTTCCTCTTCCTCCTCTTCTGAGAATCTTTGGATATGAAGTGTGGGCATCGACTTGGCGGCTAGAGGGTGGGGCTTAACCAGTCCTAGCCTTTCCTCCTCCGTGGCACCTGTGATGCGGACTTGTGGGGAGGAGAACCCCCTCGAAGCAAGACCCGACCGTTGTGGGCTGCCGCCGGATTCTAGGGTGCCGTCGATGGTTTGGTTCTGGTTTCTCCTGAAGATGTTCTGGAAAGAGAATTGCCTTCGGGCAGAGTGAGGTGGTGGAGTCGGGGGTGATGGCATTGGGTGGTCACTCTCGTCGTATTCTGGGAATTGGACGCGGCGTTTGGAACTTGAGGCGCTAGCTGATGTTCCTGCTCTTGCTTGTCTTGTCCCAAGAGGGCGGAGGAGGTCGTCGGAGGGGTTCGACGAGGTCGGATGGTCCTGACCTGGCACTACTATGGAGGTCAATTGGACGGGGTGCATTGGGCTTTGCACCTTTGTTGTAGAAGCGTTATTGGGTTTGTAGTCGGGGTGACCTGGAAGAAGCACAGAGCGCGCGCGGCTGCGAATCGTGCCCATGATGCTAGAAAGGGCAGGCGAGACTGGCCTATTGGCCTCTGCGAGCTCTTCCTCGGTCGGGAAGCGAGACCATCCAAGTGGTGGGTGAACGGTGGGAGGGGCGAGGAAGGGCGCTCCAGAGGGCGCAGGGGAGACGCCAATACCGGTGCCAGGTCTGGTACGGTGGCTGCTGAATGTCCCGGTGCGTCTTCTTCGCAGACCATCCCATTCATATAGCGGAGCTCCGTTTTCGCTGACGGGAGCAAGGCTCTCTTGAAGCTTCTCCTCATGCAAGCGTTTAAGTTCCTCCATTTCCATCTTCTGTCTCGCAGCCGAGAGACGTCGAACGATGGCGGCTGCGCCTCTGATGGCATCAGCCTTTGGTTCCGTTTCGGGCTGCGGCTGTTCGGCAATAGTTTGGATTTGATCAAGATCGCCGGCGAAGACGGCGGTATCTGGTACATCTTTGGCCGATTTGGACAACTGCAGGAGAACAACACCAGAGCAGATGACCAAGAACCCCATCACCACAGTGATGATGGATGTCGGCGTGCCTTTGAAACCTCTGAACAGAATGGCTGAAGTGATGATGGTGGTACTGGTAAAATAGACATAGTAGGTAGGCGTGACCAAAGCAGCGTTAAACAAGTTGAGCGCTTTCTGCATCATGTGTCAGAACTCTGTCGGGTTCAGGGGTGACAATAAGAGGAAGAAATCTCTTGAGGGTATTAAAGGGGTAACTCACATTGAGGTAAATAATCTCAGTCAAGAGCGTAGCAATAACAAAGACCAACAGCACATACAAGAACCACTGATTGAACTGAGGCGTGCCTCCGGCCTGGGCGATAATGGCGGCTCCCAAACCCTGCGTCGCAACGACGCTCAGTCCACCGATCCAACTGCAGATGGAAATGTACACCATCATATTCTTCGCGCCATACTTTGGTCCCAGCCAGAATGCGACAATAGTGCAGCCGACAATAACGACGCCCGCATAGCTTAGGAACAGTGGATGGACGACAAAGTTCTGCATGTCGTGGATATCCTTGACGGCCGAGGTCTGGGGCGCATTCATGACGATGACGACCGACCCAACGATACACAGAAAACAAGCAACCTTGCCGACCATGCTCAGCCGCTCCTTCAAAAAGATGGCCGACAAGACGGTGGTGATAACAACCGACAGGGCTCCCAGGGGCGTAACCAGAATGGCATCGGTGAAAGCGTAGGCAGCGAAATTGAGTCCCTCGCCCAAGATCATCAGGATCATGCCCGCCCACCAGTAGAAATTCTTGAGGTAGCCATATCCTTCGCCGGCGGCCTCGTTGTACTTTTCGTTTGCGCGGAGCAGGCCGACCTTTTTGAGCACGAAGGAGGTACCGATGAAGGCGCCCGAGCCGATAGCGAGGCCTATACCGATTGCTTTGAACGCGGGGGGTCTGTCGGCCGGGGCTGGCCCGCCGCCGCCGGCGCGGATGTAGAGCTGGTGTACATCGTCGAGGGCTTGGGCTGCATGCTCCATGTTGTGGGTTGCGCCGGTGGTTCGCGCAACAAGCGACGACTCGGCCGTCGCTGAGCTGCTTCGGATACCAAGGTTTCTTCTATTGTTGGCCTTCTCGAGCAGTCTGGGGCGGCAGCTACTATGGTTGGAAGAGGCGTTTCGAAAAGGTGGTTTGCGCGATCAGGTACGATGGAGGAAGCGGCATGAACTATTCCTATTTTGTTGGATATACAAAGGTATTGTTTGCTGATTTCGAGGTACAAGCAATTGACAGTGTTTCGCGGGAATCTAGACCTGGAGAGGGGGCAGTCTCCAGCCAGGTAAGGTGTTCGTAGGAATGATCCGAGGTGTGGGAACAGGTTGAGACGTCTGTCGTAGCGAGAGCAGGCAATATCGCGCTGTCTGTTCTCGAGTGTCTCCTGGTTGCTGGTGCAATGACGACCTTGTTCGACAGGGGGGGTGAGATGGAGCTCTCCACAAAAAAAAAACAGCAGCTCAGGGAACTGAAACAACCTGCCGCAAAAGATGGCCAAAAAGGTGCAAAGAATGTAAAAAATCACAGCAAGCCAGAGCAGGTCGAGCACAGAGATGGAATGATGGAACAAGACCCTTTGACGCCCAGCGATGCACAAGAGACGCCGGCGCAAAAACTTGCTTGCGCAGAGGGGGCAGGTGCAGACTGCAGACTGGGGGACTGGTGGGGTTTTCTGCGCCACTGCTCGCACGTTCTGGGCTTCTGGCCCGGTAACCGTTGCCTGACCCTGCCCGTCCAAGACTGTGGGGTTGGCCGAGTTTGGGGCCTGCGGAAACGGGCCTTCAATTGTGTCGCTCGGCGCCGTCTTGAAACTTTCTTTCTCTAATTATCCGCACATATCTTCAATTCACATTATTATCCTCGTACTGGCGTTATGCTCTATTTCTATACGAAATCCTCTTCTCACCAGCCTCCCTCTTTCGTGTTCGCTTCTCCCCTCGTGTTCTCCCCCACCTATCCCGCTGGTAGCTAGCTCCATGGCTTCACTCCACTCTCCAGCTCCTCGGAGCTGCATCTGCATCTGCGTCTAGCGATAGCGTTAGGCGTATCATCAGTCTCGCCTCCTCCTCGGTCGTGCAGCTGCGCAAAGGGTCGTCGTCATCTGTGCTGCCCTGGCTATTCTGGCAGGATGGTGGCATAAGTGGCTAGCCGCCCAGTGCCGCCATACCACTCTGAGCGCCTCGCGAAAAGTGGTGATGATGTCAATTGAGGCACGGTACGCGTGCAGATCCCCACGATTGATAGGGTGGCAGGTCTTGGGTGTGAGACCCGGTTTCTCGACCACATGCCCGCTGACAAGCTTTTGCCTGGGCCCGGTGCACCGTTTTACCGGTCACTTCAAGGCGTTGGCAATTGGCATCCTCAACGTCCAACGCCGGCCGGCTCTTTTTTCGTCTGATGCTTGCGCCGAGTCCCCAGAAAAATATGCCCGATCGTGAAGCCTAGTATGGTTAAATTCATGTGTGTCGGACACGGGTTGATAGTGCGCACCGGGTAAACTGATGCAAACCGAGCACCAACAACGACACTGGAAGTCGCATACTTGCGCCAGGTAACCTACACCAAAGCTGCTTTTGGCCAACTGACCGAAGTCGAACGTTGGAGTTAACCCACATGCAACAGAGGTTGTCTCAATGGTGGGCATTGGTGCTAAGAAACAGCCCCCAAACCAGCACTCAAACGTGTTAGTGTCTTACCCCTGGACCCCTGACAAGGCACCAAGAGTCTCAAAAGTCGCCTGAGCACGACACCAAACGCCTACGGCTATTTCCACGCTATCTCCAATAGCTGTAAAAATGAGCCACGGGCAATGTGAACAGGCAAAGCCATGGTATTTGTACCCGAAGTATGCAAATCTGATCGCCATAAGCCACACTGTTAATCACGTCAATCCGGGGCATCGGGTTCATCGCCAAGTCGGGGAGCTGGAGATCCTGGTACCAAGGTTTATGCCAGATATCCCGTCCCAAGAAAGAGCCATGTTTTCTTCTAAGCCAAGTAAAAAATATCGTAGATATAAACTCGATGATGCCAAACGTGACCGTATCAAAGCCATGTTACCTTCAATATCCATCCGCCATGCTCAGGTCAACCAGCCAAACCTACCAAGGCAAGACGCCCCCATCCCACCTCCAAAACTGCCCCGAGTTCTCCATCGTCAACTTGTCAACCTGCCTCCACGTCAATATCTCAACTTCCATATCCATCACAAGTGACAAAAAAACTCACCTGCTCAACCACTCCCGTCGCACTCTCCTCCACACCCAGCGGCGGACCAGCCCGAAACCCAACCGCATCCGCCAGACCCTGCCCCATCTCCGTCTTAACCCATCTAGATAATCACCCTCATGATCAGCCCTTCACCTTTCTCCAACGTCTGTTACTTCGACAGAAAAACTCACCCAGGATGCACAACCCCAACCACCACCTTCCCCTCCCCCCCTTTCCCCTTCAACTCCGCCCTCAACTTCATCACCCACCACTGCACCCCCGCTTTGCTAAGCCCATAACTCCCACAAACCAACATCCCCCCTTCCATCTCCCCCTCCGCTGTCACCAAGCCCCCTGTACTCCCCACCGAACTCCCAACAACCACGAATTTACTTTCCTGCCCACTCACCTCGGCCCCTTTCTCGAGTAATCCGTGAATCCCCTTGAAAAGTCTGATCGGGCCGAGGGTATTGACCTCAAAATCATTACGGTAATCTTCTTCCGTAGTGTCAAAGACCGATTTAAACCCGTTGGTGGCCGTGCCTGCGTTGGCGATGACGATGTTGATGTGCTCTATCCCTGCAGAGGAGAGGCGGGCAGGGAGGGTGGATGAGGAGATGGCGGGTTTGGTCTCGTCGAGGAGGATCGGGATGAGGGAGCTGCTTTCGTGGCAGACAATAGAAGAAAACACAGAGGACTGGTTGTTGTCGTCGTCGGTGGGTAGGCTGCGGGCGGTGGCGAGGACGGTGGTGTTGGGGCGGGCGGCGAGGAGGTAGATTACAGCGAGGCCGATTCCTACCAACGGGAGGAGATCGGTTAGTGAGGGTGGTCACATCTTCGTGCGCGGTGGATGAAGATAATAGGAAAAGACGGTTAGGAAGATGAAAAGATTTAGAAAGGGTGTCAGGATGGGAAATAACTATGGGAGGATAGATGGGGGGGAAAGATGGAAGAGAAAAGAATGCGGGGTTGCGGTGCCAAGATGGCTGACAAGAAAAAAAAAAAGGGGTAAGTAAATACCCCTATTCGCTCCAGTGACCAAGTAAACAATGTTCTTGGAGTGGTCCGCCATTTCGTCGTTTTGGCAGCAGCGACAACGGCAAAAATCCGTGACAATGACAAGAGCAACCCGAGATTATGCCAATACTATCGAGACAAGATCAGCAAGTGGTAGATACGAGA
Organism: Triangularia verruculosa; assembly: GCA_033296885.1. NCBI lineage: Eukaryota > Fungi > Ascomycota > Sordariomycetes > Sordariales > Podosporaceae > Triangularia > Triangularia verruculosa. Next base: position 220,061 of record MU863912.1, on the reverse strand, counting down.
CGGCAGTGAAGGAGGAGTGCAATGGCCAAAGCGGGGAAGAAAGCTGTGGCCGACCGAACAAAGCGAGTAGGTGAGAAACAAGAACACACAATGAGCAAAAAAATAAAAAGGAAAAGGAGAAAAGGACGGAAACAAGAAAAAAGAGTGCCTTAAATACCCCAGGGCAACCACCTACATCCCTCCGACCAATGACAGCATCCCTCCCCAGGTGTGTGACCATTCGTCCATCGATTGCTGCCCACGGAGGTGTCGCGCGGGCGGGGGTGAGTTCTCCCGAAAGGAAGGAAGGACAGGGCTTGGCCTCGTGCTGTCATCGTCCGTCCTGCCCACCACTCCCGTCGCATCATAATCCAGAATCCAAAACGGTTCAAAATGACACCAAAATAATTCTTGAATTCATGCCCGCTCATGCAGACCACATATAGTACAAAATGATCCTAACAGTTCCCAGCCCAAACGCGCTGTCCTCCCAATGTGGTATCCCGCTCATAACCAAAAACGCCAGAGTAGCCCAGCCCCCGATGAAAAACAAAAAATGATAACCTTGTGAATATATACAACCATCAAAACTGCTGACGTCAAGCCTTGACTACCCATCCAGCGTTCACCATAAAGTCAAAAATTCGGCCTCCCTTTTGTGAATCCAGCCTACAAATTTCTTTGGCCTGCTTCTTCTTGAGACTTCCGTTGCTTTTGACGGCCTCCTTCAAGATCTGCTCCTTGATCATAAGGTAAGGCTTCGGCTGAAGGCGCAGCGTTTCGCACAGCTTGGCCTCCTCGGGCGTCAAGAGGTGCAGATCGGGAGCATTGTCTTGAGATAACGGCAGTGGCTGGATGCCTGGGATTGGTTGCGCAACGAATTTATGCTTCGCTGGCGTGCCGTTTGCAACAACAACGCTTCCCCCATTGACGTGATTGCCGTTGACTTCAGGCTTGATCCCTCCATTCGCCGCATCGCCATTGGTGCCTCCAACCGAAGCTGCCGACCGAATAGGAAGCTCAGGCGCAACCAGCAACGCAGCGCCGCTTGGGGGTTCTGGTGGTGGTTGGTTCTTGCCGCGCTGGTTCGCTGCCAACCGGTCTCGGTCCATAGATCCCATCGGTATCGACTTTTGTATCCGCAGTGCCTTCTCTTGCTCGTATTTCTCGCCGCTTTTGAGGTCGCCGATGCGCATGCTCCGCCATTCTTGTAGTTGAGCAATGGCTTGCCGTAGATTGAGTTCGTCGATTAGCCCCTGACACAAATTCTCGAAATCCACCCGGTTCATCATGCGCGCGAACGGTTTCGCCTTGTTAACTAGGTCCCGCTCCTCCTTTGACCGCTTCTTCTCTATTTTGCTGTTCTCCCGATAATCCAGAAGGTTGTGTTCAAAAATGACCTTCTTTCGCTCCGCTCTCTGTGTTAATCTGCAATTGTAGATCTCCATAACCGTAAGCTTGAGCTCCATCTCCGGTTCCAGCTCGCCGGTTCGTGGGTTGATGCCATCGCCGGGATCGAATTGCATGAGTTGTACTGCCTCTTCGGCTTCATTGGCGTATTCGGTCTCGAATTCCAATCGACCGGGCATGTACCCCTGAATTTCGTGACAAGATGGCACGCTAGCCGTGGGCTTCGTCTTTGGTTGGAGGGCCGGGGCGTTCTTTGCCGCTTCTCGTCGCTCCTCGATCCTGCGCTTCTTGCGGGCCTGAAATTCCTCCCTCGAAATCTCGTTCGCCAGCTCCATGTCGTGAGGGCTGCATCGTTTGGGAAGCGGGAAATTTTCCGACTCGATGTAAACTTTGTAATAGTGATCCCGAACCTCGTCTTTACTTCGGTAGCCACCGATGTGATCAGCAATGTCGGCCCAAGACCCCAACCCGTATATCTCGGCCCCCTCTAGGAGCAGCAGTTCTTCGTCGGCCCCCCATTCGCGGTCGAATATGGGGAAGGAGTTCTGTTCAATAACGCGGAAGGGGTGGGTGGCGGGCTGGTGGGAACCGCTGAAGGAGCCATTGGCAAAACATTGTACACATAGATCATACTCATTGCAAGCACTGTGTGCGCATCGTATCCGGACCTGCCGGGAGAGAGCAGTTAGCTTGGGGTGCGCTCGACTGTTACAACATGCGACTCGAGCGGGCGATCGCGGGGTAGTACGGCAGCGGGAAGGCTTACAGTGGAAGTGATGTCTGCAGAGCAAACGTCGCAAACATATTTGACACCGCCTTCGCCGCCTCTGGCAGCAATCTTCTTGCGAATAACACCCATTGTGGCAGCGACAGGTTGGCGCGGGCGCACGCGCCGATGCGGATGCGGATGCGAACGGAGAGCTGTCTGTCGGTGGAGCGACGATTATTGGACAGGGGCCAAGCAGAACAATAGCGGATTCAAGAATGTCCAAAACTGCCACAAGGCACGCGGAAGATCCACGGCAAAACAAGTGTTGAATTGCACATACAGAAAAGAAGCCGATACGACGCGTACTTTGATGACTTTTGGTGGTGAGTGCTCGGAATTTGATGGAATCGGCGCGCCGTGGAGGACGTTGAATGTTGCGATCGAGGGTCAATCCCGGACAAGGCAACTGCGCAATGCCACCTTCGCCGGGCACGGACCTTGTGGAGAAGCTGCCGAGGATCAACCGGCCCTAGAATGTGTCAGCCGGATGGTCTGTGCACCTTTTGGATGGCCTTGCCCCGAACTGTTTGGACATGATGTCACAACCATAACCCATCTGGCGTCCCCATCGTAAAACCGAATTGGTATGTAGAGATCCAAAACTCCATTTTGTTGTTGACTTTGTTTGATATCTAGCCTTGGTTTTTTTTGACAGAGAATAGGCAACCAGGGGTTGGATATCACGAGCGTATCAATTTATATTGGAAATCCCTGTAGCACTATGGACACGTTCACATCCTCTGTAAACGAATGACTGGAGGGTATATCATGGAAGGAGCACCATGAGCTTTTCTCGTAGAGCTATCCGATGTTGACAGTAATGAATCCCGGAAAGTGAGAACTCAATGGCCACAAGTGCGGCACTAGTTAGTACCGCCGGAACAGCGCCGAATCTGCGAATCTGGATAGTCGAAGTCATCTAGTGATCTAGTGACCCCGCCCCGTGCTGTCGCCAAACTTGCAAGTGCGACCCAGCAATGTGGGCGCGGGGTTATTTGCTGCGGATGCTGAGAGAGCTCCGAGACGCAAACACCTCGTCTCATCCCAGACCCTGCATATTTATAGCACTTTGACTGCATCTTTTTTTTCTTTGCCTCAACTGCACCTTACCAACACTCGGAGGACTTTACTTGGAAAGATGCCAGACGAAGTGCTGAACGACATCTCTCATCGCCGCTACAACCCGCTCACTGGGTCTTGGTTGTTGGTCTCTCCTCACCGAACCAAGAGACCATGGCAGTAAGCCTAACTCCCCGTCATAAAAACTCGAAGCAGAACGCTTGCTGATTCCTCATGTAGAGGAGCACAAGAAACTCCATCCAAAAATACTCTCCCCGAGTATGACCCCAAGTGCTACCTCTGCCCCGGCAACAAGCGAGCACAAGGCGACAGCAACCCCCACTACAAAAACACCTTTGCCTTCGTCAATGACTACTCCGCGGTCAAAGAAGAGCAGCAAGATTACCACCCGGAGACAAACAAGGACGATGCTGCCTCTCTCCTCCTTCAGGCCCGCCCTGTCACTGGCAGATGCTACGTTCTCACCTTCTCGGCCAAGCATGACACCACCCTCGCCGACATGACCGCTGAAGAGATCGTCCCCGTCATCAACACCTGGACCCGCATCTATGCCAGCCACCTGTCCCCCTCCCATCCACTCAAGGACCAGGCCAAGCAAGCCTTAGAGTCAATTCCCCAAAACCTAGACGGTGAAGGCGAGCCCCCTAAGCACCAACTCAAGAACATGCAAATATTTGAGAACAAGGGTGCCGCCATGGGCTGCTCGAACCCTCACCCCCACTGCCAGATCTGGACGACGAGCACACTTCCCGAAGAGCCGGGCAAGGAGCTGGTTAATATGGGCAAGTACAAGGCCGACACTGGTCGCCATCTGCTTGGTGACTACGTCAAACTTGAGCTGGAGAAGAAAGAAAGGGTGGTCTGGGAGAACGATGCGTTTGTCATTGTTTGTCCGTGGTGGGCTGTCTGGCCTTTCGAAGTCCTCATCCTCTCAAAGCGCCACGTTCGGGCTTTGGTTGACCTGGACGACAAGGAAAGATTGCAGTTCGCCGAGGCGATTCAGGAGGTGGCGAGACGGTACGATAATTTGTTTGAGACCAATTTTCCTTACAGTAAGTCATCTGCCTACTTGATAGACAATCTTGAGAGACTTCTTTTGTTGACACCTCAACAGGTTCCGGAATCCATCAAGCGCCGCTGGATTGCACGGAAGAGGAGGCGGAGACGAGCTGGTTCCACATGCATTTCTACCCTCCATTGCTCCGGTCTGCGACAGTCAAGAAGTTTTTGGTTGGGTATGAGCTTATGGCTGAGCCGCAGAGGGACATTACGCCGGAGCAGGCGGCTGCGAAGCTAAGGGACTGCGGAGGGGAGCTCTATCGCAAGCCTCTGCAGTGAAACAAGACAGGTGGTGCTATTGACATTAGGCAGTTGCTAGTCTTTGTTACAGATCCCCCTATAAACACTGCTGGGATGCTCATATCCTATGTTTCCTTTCGTACATGCGTGCGTTCTTCCCCCGCTCTATTCTTATCAACTTAAACGACGTAGTTGCTGTACTGGAGCACCATCCAGGTAGTGCCACCGTAGGCAGCAAGGAAGGGGAAGATCTGAGGGCCGCTGAACCGGATGGTCTTGAAAATCAACATCTCAGAGGTAAAGTGGATGGCGGCGATGACATGGGTCAGGATGCCCATCTGGTACAGGGCGTAGTTCTCTGGCTGGTAGCTTGCGTAGAGTCGGATAATACCAGCCATGAAGGTGTAGGTGCCAAAGACACGGGCGGCCAGGGGAGTGACCTGGTCCTTGGCCTTCTCGGCGTCCTTGCCGGTGGAGGAAGCAGGCCTGAGGACGTTGGTGCTGTCCTCTGGGCTGTACTTGCCGGAGGCGGCGGGAAGCGCGTGGTTCGGGACGAAGCGGCCGTTGTAGATGCGCCGGGTGTAGTGCAGGGTCACATAGTTTTGGAGGGCATTGCCCATGGAAACAATGGAGATCTGGAGAAGATGGGAAAACAGGTTAGAGTCTGGCCCATGTTTGCATTGGGCGCCGGAGCTTGTGCGCTCTTGATGCCGCGCTTTGGCGAAGGCCGTCCCGTCGGGTGCTACTTACGAACCACAGGTAGTAGGGAAGAATACCCTTCTCTCCCGAGGGGAGGAATGCTTTGAGCTGGTCCATTTTGGCGATTAGGAAGATTGAATGCTAATCGAAGGCACGAAATGTGAATTTGACAGCAACCAACAATCTTGAAATCAACAGCACGACACCGCCAAGACCTCTGTTCAGCTCAAGCCCAGGTCCAGGGGACGTGTTCCGCTGTCAGGGGTCATCTCCAGGGAGGCGATCACCATTGGCCGGATCTCAGCGACGGCCCCGCAGCGGGATGGATGGTGGATGGTTCACAAAAAATTCCATGGCGGACCCCAACATTTTTTGGAGAAAGCGCGTTTCTTGTCTCCAGCCCGAGGCATCCGGACCCTTCAACCTTATTTCAGACAAGACACCACCAATTCCGGGACATTGCCAACTTGGATCACACACGGGCGATCATAGACGCAATGGCTTCCCAAATCACCCAGTTCGTGGAGAAGGCCCTCCACTTCTGGAACACTGTTCCCCAGTCGATCCAGTACACCTTTGCCGCTCTCGGCGCTCTCTACGTTGCGAGGGGCCTTCTCAGCTTCCTCCGTCTGCTCCTGAACTCGTTCATCCTCAGCGGTCCCAACGTGGGTGACTCCGATTTATGTGGCTATGGTCTCTGCGATAGTAATACTAACCTGTATCCTCGAAACAGCTTCGAAAGTATGGCAAGAAGGGTACCTGGGCCGTCGTCACCGGTGCCTCGGATGGTCTCGGCAAGGAGTTCGCCGCTCAGCTCGCCTCCAAAGGCTTCAACCTCATCCTCGTCTCCCGCACCCAGTCTAAGCTCGATACTTTCGCCAAGGAGTTGCGCCTGAAGTGGTCCGGTCTCGAGACCAAGGTTCTCGCTATGGATTACTCCCAGGACAACGATGAGGACTACGAGCGCCTGGCCAAGCTGATTGCTGGCCTTGATGTCGGTATCTTGATCAACAACGTCGGCCGGTCCCACAGCATCCCCGTGTCCTTCCTCGATACCGAGAAGACCGAGCTCCAGGACATTGTCACCATCAACTGCCTCGGCACTCTCAAGACCACCAAGGTTGTCGCTCCCATCCTCGCCGCTCGCAAGAAGGGTCTCATTCTCACCATGGGCTCCTTCGCCGGTACCATGCCCACCCCCTATCTCGCCACCTACAGCGGCAGCAAAGCTTTCCTCCAGCACTGGAGCTCTTCTCTCGCTTCCGAGCTTGCGCCCCATGGTGTTGATGTTCAGTTCGTCATCTCTTACCTGGTCACCACTGCCATGAGCAAGATCCGCCGCACCAGCCTTCTCATCCCTGGTCCCAAGGAATTTGTCCGCTCTGCCCTTGGAAAGATTGGTCTTGACAGCAACGAGAACTTCCCCAACACCTACACCCCCTGGTGGAGCCACAACGCTTTCAAGTGGGTCATCGACAGCACTGTTGGCAACACCAGCGCTTTTACCATCTGGCAGAACAGGAAGATGCACGTTGACATCCGCAACCGCGCCCTGCGCAAGGCGGCCCGTGAGGCCAAGAAGCAGTAAATGATTACTTGGGGATAATGTAAAAAGACGGTTGTAATGAAGACATACCTGGAGGAACAAAAGAAGGAAAATAGGGTATCAACGGAAATTATGAAAGATGTCGATTTGGCAAGAAGCACATCATCAGGCGATGCTTTAGTTTGTAGACACTGTTGTAATGGCTTCCAATGGGTTCTTAATTTTCTGGATATGCATAGAAATGGTATAATGGAAAACTCCTTGTCTGATTGCTCTCTTGAACTGACCACAATGGATTGTGTGGAATACGCCATCTCTGCTCAAAGCCATGTCAACAACACAATAAGTGACGTGGTGTGGCCAGTGCACGCCGGCCGGGCTGGCGGGTTTGGAAGGCGGTGACAGAAAAGCTGGTCCTGTTTGAGCTTAGCGCCTCTACCGTCCATCCCATGCAGCGCGTTCGCGTGTGTCCGTGCCATTCAGGTCGCTCGCTGCCAATGATCCTTGCTTTCCAAAAATTGTTTACGGCCAGCCTCTTTCTTGTTTCCTGCATCGATGCGAAGCCGCCCATCCATCGCGACCACGACCCCTTGCAACCAGACAACTACACGGCGAGCTTCCCGACAGCCCTGGCAGCATACTTTTATGCTATAAACGCGATACCAAAGACGACATCTCTACGAAACAGCTGTTGATTGAATTTGGGCGGGAAGAGACAGAGCTTCGGTGTTTGGTTGCTCAACCAGCTGTCGCAGGGCCAAGCAGAGAAGCCGCAAGGGAACGGACTGAGCTTTCATCTCTCGACCTCAATTGTTTCCTGCTTACAGCTTAAGGGACCCCGCGACCTGGAATGAAATTGCCCACTATTATATTTTCTCGATAACCCCGACAATGGAGCCCGTAACACCCATGCGCCAGATCCCCGGCGCTTACATCCACACTCCAGCCCCGAATCCAACACAACGACTACTCTTTAGCAACGCCGCCGGGAATGCTGTCCCACAGCCCATGGGATTCCAATCCGCGAATTCCGTCAACTCTGGGCCTCAGCCTCTCGCGACGGGTCAGCTTCCAGCCCAGCCTGTTGCCCGCGCAGACGTGCCTCCGATAGAGTCGGCCGCTTCGGTTGTCAACGCGAACCTCCTGAACGATGAGAGCTATCCTGACCTCGACTCGTATTGCCGACGTATGTACCATCTTTGGCAGCTTTCAACCCACGCACATACTGACAGATTCTCAAACCAGCGGGCGCCTCCTCCGAGTATGACATCCATCCTGACGAGAAGCCATGGGCTCCTTTTCAGAAGACCCATATGTACCAGATTCCCGATCAGATTTTCGAGTTCCTTAACGGGGGCGAGGTGTTCACGAAGCTGGGGCTCTTCCCGGAGCTTGGATATGCTTGGGCGTCCATCGACAGCTCCCTCTTCCTCTGGGACTACACACATCCTACGCCAGAGCTGATCGGATACGAGGAATTGACTCACACTATCACTGCCGTTGCCCTCGTTGCGCCAAAACCAGGCGTTTTTGTTAGGACCATTACGCATATCCTCGTCATCTCCACGACGACCGATGTTATTCTTGTTGGTGTGGCAGCCGAGCCCAACGCGTCGGGGGGCAAGAAGGTTACGCTCTATCAGACCAAAATGGCAGTCCACCGCGGTGGCAGCGATGTCAGTTACATCGTGGGTACCGCGAACGGGCGCATCTTTGTTGGTGGCGAAACGGATACCGACATTCACGAAATTATCTATCAACAGGAGGAGAGATGGTTTTCCAGCAGGTGCAGCAAGGTCAACCACACACATGCCGGATGGTCCGCAGTTGTGCCGCTCAGCAACCTGCCATTTGGACCCCGGCCACACGAACACCTCGTTGGCCTCTATGTTGACGATACGCGGAACCTGCTATACTCTCTCTCCGACCGGTCGACCATCCGAACCTACCACATGGAAGGTCCTGAGAAGCTGACCAAGGTGATTGAAAAAGACAAGACCAGCTGTCTCCGTGACTTCGCCCACTTAGCCGCCCCATCACCTCTTTTTACTGACCAGACGACGATCGTATCACTTAGCCCCATTTCCGCTACCGAGACATCTAAACTACACCTGATGGCTCTCACTGATACCGGCTGTCGTCTGCTCCTCAGCGCTACCAGCGCTGCTTCGTACACCATTGGCGGTGGGCCCTCTACCCTCCCTCCTCAAAGCATGCAGCTTCAATTCATCAAGTTCCCCCCAAGGGATGCCTATCAGCAGACAAGAGATTACAACCTGCAGCTCATCGAGCCCGTCTTGGACAAGGCATCCCAGCTTCTCCAGTCAAGCGTAATGGGCGTTCGCTTTCCTCCAGGTTACTTCTTCGACATTGTACGCCAAAGAGGGGATGCGTCGGACGTGCTTTTCATTTCAACACCGGATACGGGCCGTATTAAACTAACGCAACCTACTTCGGCGCTCAAGTTTGTCGAGCAAGGGACATGGATTGACTTGGGAGTTGGCAACCGAACCATCGAGATCGGTTCAACGACCAAGCCATTCTCGGCGAACAGTCAACCACTGGGTTTTGGCAATGAGCTCGCGGTTCAATTTGACCACGCTCCTGGCGAGTTTGCAGTCCTTACGAATACCGGCGTTCATATTATCCGCCGAAGACGGGTGGTGGATATGCTCGCAACCGCTCTCAGATCTGTCATGGGTCAGGGTGATGACGTGCTGGAGAGGGAGGTTCGGAAATTCCTGGTTCAGTACGGCAGAATCGAGACCTGTTCGGCGGCACTGGCGGTGGCCTGTGGTCAAGGAAGCGACTCTCGGATGGGTATTGGGAGGTCCTCAGACACAGCCCTTGCGAATCTTGCGCGCCTGGTGTTTGTGGAATACGGAGGCCAAGCTAGAGTGGCAGAGTCAGACGGGCGTATGGCTCCCCAGGATTCTGTCAGGTTATCATCCCGTCACGATGCATTGGCGTTGTACTTTACGCGCCTTGTACGGGCGCTTTGGAAGACTAAAGTCGTCACTATTTCCAAGGCCGGCAACGCGGTGACTTCAACCGTGCCTGCCTCAAAATTGATACAGGTTCAGGAACATGTTGACCGTCTGGAGAAGTTCCTCGAGTCCAACAAGGGCACAATCCAAGGACTCTCGGGCCCTCCCGGCACCCTTACGAACAGGAATGAAGAGATTGCGGCCCAGAAGGAACATCAGGCCTTCCATGGCATGCGCCAGCTCATGAAAAGCGTTGCCGAGGGCATTTCCTTCGTCACCATGCTCTTCGACGAGAGGGTGGCAGACATCTACGCTCGCCTCGAACCTGTCGACCAAGAAAAGCTCCAGAGGCTCACCTATGAGAACCTGTTCTCGCAGAAGCCAGGAAAGGAACTTGCAAAGGTGTTGGTCAAGGCGATCGTTAACCGCAATATCGCTAACGGCGCCAATGTGGATACGGTCGCTGACGCCCTGCGGAGACGTTGCGGGAGCTTCTGCTCTCCTGATGATGTGGTTGTGTTCAAGGCCCAGGAGCAGTTACAGCGCGCAAGTGAGCAAGTGAACAATGTCAGCACCGCACGAATGCTGCTGGCCGAGAGTCTGAAACTATTCCAAGAAGTTGCCGGCAGTCTTTCTGTGGCGAACCTCGAGAAAGCTGTTGATCAGTACATCGGACTCAGATACTATGCCGGTGCTATCCAGTTGTGTTTGGTTGTTGCCAGGGAAAAGGACCGGGGCAACACGGCACTGACGTGGGTACTAGATGGCAAGCCAGAGGGTGACTCTCGCGAGGCAGCATACAACTGCCGGAAAAGCTGTTACAGTCTGGTTCAGCGTGTTCTTGACCAGCTCGAGACTTACCTTGCCTCAGAACCCGAGACAATCGATGGACGCCAAACGGTGGCCGCCACTAAGCGGAAGGAGGCGTACGATGTGGTCAACAGTTCGGACGACCAGGTGTTCCATAGGGACTTGTACGACTGGTACATCTCCAAGAACTGGATCGACAGGCTTCTGGCTATTGACTCGCCACACGTCGAAGCGTACCTTCAGTCGCTGGCCGAACGCAACTACGAACACGCAGAGCTCCTCTGCCGGTGGTATACTCACCGCAACTACTTCTTCCAGGCCGCCCAGGTCCAAGCCACTCTAGCAAAGTCCGACATGCAGGTTAGCATCAAGGACCGCATCAGGTTGCTGGGTCTTGCCAAGGCCAATGCCAGTGTTAACACTGCTGGTGTTAGCCGTCAACAGCAGCAGATCCTCAACCACGAGGTTACCGAGATGCTGGAGCTGGCGCATATCCAGGATGATCTATTGCAGAGATTGTTGGGAGATGGCCGGATAGACCATGGAAGGAAGGATGAGATTAATGCGCATCTGAATGGATCCATCCTTAATGTCAACGAGGTATGTGCAACCCCTCCTTTTTTTTCTTACTAATTAATGACTCATTTTGTTTTTCTAGCTCTACAACGCGTACGCCGACCAAGCCGGCTACTATGACCTCTGCCTTTTGATCTATCACGCCGCCGACTTCCAGAGTCCTAGGGTAATCTCTGAGACGTGGGACCAGCTCATCCACCAAGTCCACAACGAGACCGAAATCAAGACCGAGCTCTGGAATAACCGCCACGAGGGCGTTCCAGCCGAGATGGAGGATCAGGTACCAGAGGTTGCGCCGCCACTGCCGTATGAGTGTGTGATCCAGACCGTGCAGCTCATTGCGCATCGGACGTCGCTTGACAGCCTTGTCTTCCCGGTTGACAAACTTATCCCCATGGTTTGCGCTTATGCGATTGAGTACAACCAGGATGACACCATCGGTGCGGACCCCAACTGGCCTGTTTTGTTGTTCATGCACCTGGGCGTTACACATGCGCTGATTGTGCAAGTGTTGGAGGGTGTGTTTGACGGGCAGGAGGTTCCGTTTGTGGGGAGGAAGAGGAAAAATGTGGCTGGGTGGGTGGTCGCGGTGGTGGAGGAGTGGGTGAATGGGGTGGAGAGACGGAGGAACACGAATGATGTCGGGGGGCTTGGGGTTTGGGTTGGGGAGTTGCTGGGCAGAGCGGATGCGCTGTTGAGACAGTTCCAGGCTGCGGGTGGGAGGGACGCGATTCAGCAGGTGAATGAGCTGAGGGACAGGCTGGCGACGGTCAAGAGGAAGATGGAGAGTCTGTTGGCTGCTACACAGACGGGTGCGGGGAGTATCATGGGAGGGTTTGGTTTCAGGAGTGGGTTGGCTTAGAAGTCAAAGTCTGCGCCTGGGGCTGGTGGTGGTGGGAAGGTTGAGGTGAAGAAGGAACCACTCGAGGTGAAGAAGGAACCACTCGAGCCTCCGAGGCTAAGTAGGGAGGATGAAGATCAAAAGAGAGGGGGAATGAAAAGGAGGAGGACGAGAGTTGGGTAGCTTTGTTTTTTTTTTGCTGTGGTTCGAAACGGACAAGAGAGGAAGATTGTGGGTTTGGCGAAAGGGGGGCGAGGGGGAAAGCAAGCGAAAAAAGACAAAAGACGAGACAAGACAGAGAGTATGCGGAGTCAGTGGGAACACGGTCTTGTATTTGTCTTTTCTTGATGTAATGTGTTGTACATAGTTTATGGTGTAGGGATTCCTGGGGTTCTTTGTTTTTGACTAGTTATCGGTTCTATTGGAGTTGGGGAGGGGGGAGGGGAGGGAGAAAATAGACAGATGTGTGTCATTTGTGTGCTGCTAAGACGTGATGAAGTGATGATTTGTGGTTTTCGTTGTATGCTATAACTCTATTTCCATCTCGCAACTGACTCATCCGCAATGGGTATCCTAGTGTCTTTGAACGCCAACTTCATCACCTCCACCATAGGTACCTTATAAATGGCATGGGAAATATTATGACCATTGCTGATGGATCGAAGAGCAAAAACTACAGAACCGCCGAAATGAATCAACACACTCCACACAGGCCAAGGAGCAACCAACCATCTAAAGCAATCTATCAGCGCTGTCTGCCCCCAGTGGGGCTGCACGTCCAACATACTGTGTTTTGTATTCAGGTTTGCTTGAGTGATTGATTCAGTGCCCAAGGTTTGGGAGCAAAAAGTGAGGATGACGTGGTCGGATTGGGGTGCAGTGTGTTGAGAATGGATGGGTATAAAGCCTCTGGCACAGTGGCACTTGTTCCATGTCAGAATTCTGTGCTGAGACTCTACTGAGTTGTAAGAGTGACGATAATGTCAGATTTCTGATTTTCCTGTTCAACTGCCATGGTGACCTCTTGGTATGCTCTGCAATGGGGTCTGTGATACATCTCGCGGAACTCGTTGCGTTACCTACCTATCATGACTTCACAAGGCCAATATCTGATACGTGCATATAAGTCTCTTCACTTTCACTGATCGGGAATTGCTCCGTAAGGAGCAAGACTTTATTGAAGGAGCAATATGCCGTTGAAATAAGAGCAGTATGTCCTTGGAAAGGGAGCAATATATCCTTGGAAAAACGCATTTGAATCTGCACGTTACTTAGGACGATTTCCCAAACTTTATTCTGAAGAATCATTAGTGATTCATTTTGATTACTTGAGAATCGAGTTTCTCTTTAGAACATCGTCTGATATATAAGTGTACAGCTTTCATGCTCCGGTTAATTGACATAGTCAATAATAGGTGACTGGGAGAAGCGTACAGAGCAAGTATGAGCTTGAGGTTCAGTCTTGCTCCAGCCGTAGTTCGTGTCATTCACTCAAAGACTAGGTATATTCACTTCGGACAACACTTCCCTGTGGGGTATTTAACACAATTCCCGATCTCTCTAGACCTTCTCTTTCTTTCTTTCTCTTTACCATCCTTCAGCGGCTCTAAGTCAACAGTTCTATCAGAAGGCTCTATTGGCCTCTTTCAGCAGTCTTACTTCTTTATCCATCATACCTTAACAACAGACCGGAGACATGATGCTGGAGAGCCTATCCCTTGAGCTATTGGACATTGTCCTTGTCAAAACCCCCATATGGGGTGTCCTACAGGTATTACGGGCTTCGCCAGCTGTTAGCCATATCTACACAGGCGAACAGTGGGCAGGCCATCTCAGGCGTCGCCTGGCGGGCCTCGCTGATCTCGCCTCGCTCACAAGCGCTACGACCGGCGATCCCTCAAACGTCCACAGGCGATGTTTCTTGCTAGGGACGGAGCCAGTTGAGAAAGTGAAGATGGAGATGGCCGATGACGTGTCAGGATGGGAGGTTGTAGATGAGGAGGGATCTTGGAATTTTGAAGGTGAGGAGGAGGAATCTTGGGCGTTTGTGGGTGGTGAAGAATCCCGGAGTTTCATGGGTGAGGAGCAGGAATCTTGGAATTCGGTGGGCGAGGAGGAGGGTTCTTGGAATTTGGTGGACGAGGAGGGGACTGAGGGGACCATGGAGAGTGGGGACATGGAGACAGGCCATGATCTTGAGGTTCTGACTCTTGAGGATGCGGGTAGCATGATGATTGCCTGCATCTGAGTCCGGCCCTAGCTGCTTCAGCAAGAACACAACCTCTCCTTGGCAATCAAGCAATTCGTAGTGAGAAGCGATAGCTTCTATAGTAGACCAATAAAGGACGGAATTCATCTCTGCTTTTCCAGACGTCGTAATAACCATGGGCCTCTGAAATGTGGTTGACGCTGTTAGTCGCCGCTGCATTGTGATTTTCCTCGGCACAAGGCGATGATTGCGAGAATCTTGTCGACAAGCAAATGGGCTTTCTCGGAGTTCCGCCATCGGAAGTGGGAGGCAAACGTCATTGAATTAAGTCAACCAAAGGACAGAAAAGGGGGAAAGGACACCGGTGAAGTTAACGCAATGTCGGCGACTCGTACTGCAACACGGTGTTCAGCCATGCCGGCACATGCAAAGCTTAAGAAGGGGTTCCCGCTCGGCACCGATGGCATGTTTCCTTTCTCCCCGTCAAACATTCCAAATTGCATTGCCTCGCCCTCGGTGTTTCCTCCATCGACTGCCTTGAACACACAATTCTGATCATATCATGGTCCTGCCATTCGACTCCTTGCCCCTCGAGGTGCAGGAGCTGGTCTTGTTCCAGCTCCCTACCAACTATGTCATTATCATGCGCTCAGCCTCTCCGAGACTGCTCCGGGCATATAGCGGGGACGATTTCGTTGTTCATCTCAAGCGCCGGCTATCAGCTGAACTGGAGCTACTCACGGTATCGCACAAGCTCCGGTGCATCGAATATGGGTCGCTTACGAACGAAGAGTTCCTAGCCTACGCAAGGGACCGGCACCTGGTTACGAGAGATCTCATCTCCATGTCCTATCATCGCGACAAACTCGACGACCTGATCGTCGACTATCACCAGAAAGCCCTCCACCCGGGGGTACACATCCATGATAATTACTCAACCCTCCCGGAATGGTCCCATCCGGAGCTTCTGGCATGCTCGAAGAAGCATACGATCGTGCGGGAAGAAATTCCCCGATACTCCTGGCCCGTGTACCCGCTCACATCCACGGAGCGCCATCGTGCCAGGAAGGCGTTTCTTGCGGTCTCAATCGCATGTTCGCTCAACCGTCGGATGAAAGCCCGCTGCAAGACGACAGCTGAACGACTTAATCTTGTGCGCCGTGCCAGTGATCCCAGCACTGGCTTCTTGCCTCAGTTGAAGCTGGTAGAGCAGCAGACGGCGTGTGGTGTTTATGACTACATGTATTTGACATGGGACGCCGTCATGAGGGTAACCGGACGAAAAGCCCACACCGAGCACATGTACTCTCGGATGTATAGATATTACCCCCGTGGAGATTGTGAGTTTTGCACGCTGAATATCAGCCTGACAATGATAATGCCACATGTAGATGGGTGGTGCTTTTTCTGCCGTGAGCCCGGAGCACACCTTTGCTACAGGGGCACCCTGTGCGGCCTCGGTCCGGAGGGTCTTTGGAGAGCCCTGCGGATTGACCCGCGACAAGATATCAATAACATCTCCACAACCCTTGATTGCCTTTTGGGGGCTTCAACCTACCTCGCTCTCGGGTTTAGTGAGAGGAGGGAATTGGTTCCCCAAAGGATAGAGGGCTACCCAATTAACCAACGACGTTATAATTCAGAACACATAAGCAGGGAAGAAGCAGAGATTGGGAACCTGGCGTGGAGAATAGTGGCAAAGGCGCGTGAAAGGCCGATTGGACACCGCTTCGCATACGGGGACTACTGGTGCCTGGAATTTCCGTGGAATGCTGGCCACTGGGAGACCTGGGGACTCTCCCTTTGGGGTTTGGGCGACGAATTGGACCGGTTGAGGTTTGGGGAGTTGGGACTGCGAGCATGGACGCTCTGGGATGACGAGCGTGTTGCGAGCATGGGGTGGGATGACCCGGAGATTCTGGGCTGGATTGCGCTTGGAGAGGCGCCGTGGTCGAACGAGAAGCAACGGACGGAGCTTCTAAGGGAAGCGAGATGTTTTATTGAAAGAGTGAAGTTCAGGTACAAAGCCTGGCCTCCTGAACAACCAGAACCACCGAAAAGGAGTATATTCGAACGGTTGATGCGTAGGAGGCGGAGGTAGCGGGAAAGGAAAATGAAGTGAGGATTCGGTCGGTGGTGGAGGCATGTGGTGGGCTGGACGGTTGAGGTTGCTAAACAGGCTTGCATCTGACGAAGATGGCTGATTAATGTCACAGTTTGGGTCCTGGGTCTTTTAAGGTTGTTAATCGCATGAAAAAGTATGTAAATAGATCAGGAGAGATTGTTGCGGGACCTTTCACTTGAGTCCACTTTTCAGGGCAGACATACCTATGTACGGCTTGCCTGTGGTTTTCGTAGCTTCGTTTTGTTTTGCTGTATTCATCACATTTTTCACTACTTTTCGGCGTATGACTTTTGTACCTTTTGTCCCACAGAGATCGGTGATTAGAGTTGTAGAAAATCCGGTTTGGACCATATCGAGTATCCTACAATACCTTCTCACCGCAGTGTGTCAGCCGATTAGATTCGCTCTTTGAACTTGTCTGATACTTGTTGAAAAGTGAATACCTGACCGGATCAGGGGGGCAACGAAGCTGGATCTTTCGGTAAATCAGTAATGTGAAATCACTGACGGTGTGATCTGAGGGCAGGAGCGTATGAAGTTTCAAGAGTGGTGGAGGGGGTAAGAGAAGGAGCAATGCCACTGCGCCTTGGGGAGGCAGGAGCAACATTCGAAACTTACCGCAGGAGCAGGCGCTGAGGCTTCCGCGATTTTGCTGGTTGATTCAGCATCGTCCGACTATGAGAGAGTTCACTCCACAGGTTGGAAAGTTTTATCGGCATTATCGAAGTCAGTGCAAGCAGTTTATGGGGATGGACACACTGAAAATTTTAAATAATGAGCAAGTTAGGGCAATATATTAGGGTCAATTTTGGGGAGTGGCTGAGAGGCTAGAGCGATGGGGCTCACGGCCAAGATACACAGGAACAAACCTTCTTCCGGTCCTGCTCATCCGTTTGGTTATTGACACGGTGGCCAGAGCATCAAGAACGTGAATGGTAAGAATGAGGGGTGCGGAGTCGTTATCTGGGGGATTGTGTCTGGGTGAGGCGTTGTGGGAGGCTTGATAGGCGTGTGGAAACTTTGAGAGGTAGGTACGCTAGAAGTGCGGCCCATCTTGTTGGGTATTAATGACCTGCCTGGGTGTTCTTGGGAAATCTTTTCCTTTTTCTGTTCATTATTAACCACACTGTTTTGCAGCCTTCATCAGCATAAAGCATCTCTTAGTCTTAACTCCGACGAACATCCTGTGTCATTCCCCTCGACGACGCCTTCAGTCTCAACCTTACGGCCACAAACGTTCATACTACCGTTTCGGAAAGTCACACGGGCTGCACCAACGCCGATAACACAGGTGTTGTTGCCCTTATAATTGCTCGCGTCAAGTACCAAGCAGGCTTGGACGTCCACACCAGTCTTGCTTCCCGAAGATGACGACGCTTGCCAAATCTACACGTTTCATGGGAGGCGTTCCCCTGGAGGGATTGCCCCTAGAGCTTATAGAAAACATCCTTCTCCAGATGCCGCTCAAGGATGCCTCATCGTTGCGAAGCGCGGCCCCTTATATCTGGAGAATCTACCATCGGGAAGAATGGGAGAAGCATCTGTACCGGCGGATCGGCAATATATACCCCATTCTGAGCAGTTCCCACTATATCGGAACCGTCGACCACAACCAGGAGCCAGACGCTATTATCAGAATCCTGAATGGGGCTGCAAATCCTACCATTTCTGCCCTCAGGTCCATGTGCGAAAGATTAGAGGTTATCGACCACCTCATCACCGACTTCTCCAACATAGCGCTGAGGCCCACTACTCAGGTCTGTTTCCGATCTTTGCCTGCATGGGCGTGCAAGCAAATTCTCGAGCGCTGCCAGTCGGAACTTGGAAGCTCAGCCCTCGTTCGCACACGCTGCTGTCTCGCTCCATCGCACGTATCTTTCGCTCCCGAGCCGTTGTGGACCGACCCCTCGAGCTTGTCTTGTGATGAGAAGCCCATCTCCGCCACGCGTTCCTCTACATGTCCATTGCGTGGGCAGTCGAGAGACACGTGAGGAACTTCCAAGGGGGCAACAGCAAGAAAGAGCACCTGCGTTCGATTCTTGAGGACTTCATCCCACGTGGTCTTCTTCCAATCTTGGTTGAGGCTGTCTCATGCGTTTATACGTATCTGCTGCAGCGCTGGAAGAGAGTGATTGAGAAAACTAGAGGAGGATATGGAGTACATACCCACGAGGCGACCGACGAGATGACGGGCGACTGCACAGCATGCCAAGTACACGATTGTAACGTGGAGAGGTGGGCGAATCGGGCGATTATACACGGCCCAGAAGCCCTGTTTACACAACTGAGTACGCCCCCGAAGGCTACTGATCCTTCAGAGCAACGGCAAAGCAAAGATAGCTTTCTTTCTTTCCTGTACGACGGCGAGATCAGCAGCAGAGACGACTACCCCTGGCCGTTGATTCTATATCATCTGCAGACCACAATAAGTAATGGCGTTATAGAAGCTGATACCAGCAAGCAGTATAAGGAAATGGTTCGAACTTGGGAGCGGGCAAGAGTGCTGTGGAATATGCTAGAGAATCGCAGGGTCGTGTCCACCATACTGCACGAAGATCCCCCTAACGATATCTCCACTGCTTGGATTACGGGATGGTATGCGCATCGCCACGTGAGACACCACGAGAGCTGGGCGCTGGAAGGCTTGACGATGAGAGGATGGGTGTTCTGGGCAGACCAACGTGTTGAGAAGCTGGGTTGGTCCAAACCTGCCATGGCTGGATGGCTCGCAAAGGGCCAACCTGGGTGGTGGGACGAATGTGAGAAATGGAACACGATTAACAGCTATGCCTATGTCATAGCAGGTACGCCGGAGCCTGCTATAGAGGATGATTCAGTTTTGGATGATGCTGGCGGCGGCTTTGAAAGTGAGGTTGTGGAGGGAGAGGAAGAGGTCGGGGAGCATCTGGGCTCGGGAGAGGTGCTGGAGCCACTGTGGGAGAGTGAAGAGGAAGAGGAAGAGGACGACGAGCTTCTCGTGGGTGTGGTTGCAGGGGAAGTGACGATGATTGCTGAGGCTGAAGAATGGTGGTAGCGAGATGTTTTCTTGGCGTAACATATGGCCAGTTGGAGCGAGGCGGTGAATTGGGTGGCTTTTCGTATAATCAAGATCCTACCCAGCTGGCTGGATATCTTGTTACTTAGGTAATTTGTCGTTCGATAGATTGGCTACATTTTAGCAGATAGAGTCGATTTGATCAGCAAAATGAACGGTCTGAGAAGCAATTGGCCACACGGAACATGTACCGAGCCCCAACTTTAGCGATAGTGTGTGTCCCCCCTCCTCAATGTTGCTTCAATATTCCATGCGTGTCCTGTTGAGTGCCTGCAAGGAACGGGAAAGTTCCCGGTCGTGGTTTTGCTGAGAAACCTCGTGATTAATAAGTATAAAAATAGAAAAGATTCCAGGCCAGCTAGCCAGAGGGGACGAATTTACTGTGCTTACCCGTCCATGTCGTGGACTCGTCAAAATAACCATAAAGCAAGGACATGCCGGCATAAAGACTTGATGGAAGTGATGTGGTTCTGAACAGAAGGCTACCCCTCGTCTGCGGGTGAAATCTGGATAAATTAATCAGTACTATATGCCGAGTGCCACCACAGGGCGATTGGACCGTCGGGACGGGAGAGCACAGGCGTTGCATCCATCCGGGACGTCATTTGATTCGGTGGGTAGGTGCTGACGATATAGAGGGGGGTGTGCTATAGCAGCAGGGATGCGAGTAACGGCTTCCCGACAAATCGAGAACGGAACCTGCCTGAAGAAACAAAAATAAAAAAAGAAGGCGCGAGGAATTCTTGGGCAGGTGAGATGTGAGACATGGCTGTGGCTGTCTTTCCCTGAATTCTCCGCTTGTCTCGTTACCAGATGGTTCACAGATAGGTAGTGTAGCAGAAGTCACCTGCCAGTGTAACCATCCCCAAAGCAGTCTCCGCCAGACTGATATCGTGTGTTCCTGCCCGTCGCTCACCTTCCATTTGCCGCCTATTCGGAGATCCGACCCCCTCCGCCTTTCTCTTTTTGCCCCTTGGCAGCGGACCCGTTCATTCCCAGCGCCCAGGTTGCAAATCATTTCCCCCGCCGGACTCACACCTTTTGTTGCATTCCATTGCAGCGACCTGTCGTGCCGGCCTGAGACGTGCATATCCCGGGAGTTGGGGACTCGTCATGGGCTAAAAAGGTAAAGTCAAAGTTTCATCCAGTCTCTTGTGCTCCTTCCTTGCCTGGTTCTCGGTGTCGGCGATCCATACCCACTCCCATCTAGAACATGACACCGGTCCTTACCATCGGACACTCTAGAATACGACGTCTAGACGTGCTCCCTGCGCCATCCTTGCCCGGTTCCACCGTTGCTTTCCGGTGATACAACAGTATAAGAATCGAGCTGCCGTCACCGACAAGGTTCCCTCTCCGTTTCACCACTCAACTGGATCTAATATCGTGCCGATCACCACTTCGGTTTTATACTCCCTTGAAGAGATCGTCGCCCTAACACAAGCCACGCCATTAACCATCCATCATGAAGGTACGTACAACTTTCCCCCTTCGACTCCGATAGTCGTGTCGGCTAACACTTGCCGTCTTAGCAATCATTGATCCATCTTCTCGCCGTCCTTCTCATCCCTTTCGCCCTTGCTCTCCCCACCCCAGAAGAGTCGGCCAACCAAGTGGAACAAGGGAGCAACACACAGTCGGCCGCGGACACGAATGCCAATGTCGGTATTCCCACATGCAGGACACAAGGCCTCCGGGATTTCTGCTTGTCCGTTTCCAACAAGCCATATTGCGACTCCTTCGGCGCCTTCCACAACAACATGATGGCTCAGTGTGAGAAGAACTGCTGGTGCGAGTAGTAACCGTGCCAGCAAGAAGGAGGATACCGGCTTGAGAGGGAACAGAATACAGTCACCGCCATGGGAGCCAGTTAATGGACAAAAAGAAGACAGACGAGGAATATCAATGCTCCCCACCGCCAGCAGCCCAAGAGGGGATTCATCGCCAAGCATTCTTCAGAGGAGGGACTTGGGAACGGTTCTGGGACTTAGCAATGGCTACATCTAGTCTATGTTAGCCAATTATATCACGGAGGGCATGGAGGGAAAAGGTGATGAAGAATGAAGTTGGGGACCATCAAAGCATTATTTCATGGGTGTATTTTCGGTGTCTTCAAGATGAAAACCACATCTCTACCTCAAATTACCATTCACGACGGTTTGTTCCCCGCGGAGATTGACGAGCACAGGGTCGACATTCAGTATTGATGCTGACTAAGCAGGTTGGAGTCTCGTCGCCTACCTCGGCCTTTCGGACAGCATTCGGCATGGCATCTATGTGATGATTCTATTTCCGTCAGCAAATATTACCAAAAACTCAGAGTATTCGGGGAGAATATTGACCAGTCGAACCATTGCCAGAAACCAGTGTAGAAAAAGATGGTGCCGTTTGCGATTGTGCAGGCTTCATGGCACCTGGTGGGTGTTAGTAAGTGCATGTGTTGACGTCGTGATGACAAACTGCAATCGTTATATCTCCACCATGATCAACTTGACCTTTGTATAAAACAGAGATTGTGCTTACTCACAAAAGAAATTCACTTCCTATCAAACTAGTCCATGTCAATTCATCCTTGGTTAGGAAGTGTTACCTTGAGTCCCTGAACCCTTCAATTCGACCATGTCCGCCCCAGCCGCCTCCCGTGATGAATTGATCACCCTCCACGGGTTCACCCCCGTGCCCGTCGATGCCGATGCCATCTTTCAGGGGAAACCCTACCTCCATCCACCCTCGCCCATCACCGTCTCCGAAATGCCATTCCCGGCCACCACCGACCCATTGGTGGCCAAAGTACAGGAGTACGCCAAGGAGAAACTTCCAATTCAAACATACAACCACTCGATGAGGGTTTTTTACTGGTGTATGTATTTCTCTGTTACCATTTTCCGACTTTTATTCCTAACATGCCAAAAAGCAACCGTCATCCTAAAGCAACAATTCCCCTCCCTCGCAGCCGGCATCTCCCCCTCCACCATCGCCCTGGCCTGTCTGCTCCACGACATCGGGACCACCTCCTCCAACCAAAACTCTACCCTCCTGTCCTTTGAGTTCCAAGGTGGGGTCATCGCACTTGATCTCCTCAAGGAGTTGAAAGGGGACAAGTCCCAAGCGGAAGCGGTGGCGGAGGCGATCATCCGGCATCAGGATCTGGGGACAGTGGGCACGATCACGGCGCTGGGGCAGGTTTTGCAGTTGGCGACGGTGTACGACGTCATGTCGCCGCGGCCGTACCTGATTCATGAGGAGACGAGGGTGGATGTGAATAAGGCGTTTCCGAGGAAGGGGTGGAGCGGGTGCTTTTCGAGGGCGCTGGGGGAGGAGAGGAGGTTGAAGCCCTGGGGGCATACGAGTCATCTTGGGTGGGAGGTTTTTGGGAATGGAGTGGCGGAGAATGAGTTTATGAGGGATGTGGATGGGTGGGAGTAGACTTTTGGGGGGCTTTTTTTTGGTGGGGTAGAAGGCTAAGGAATTGTTCAGATTGGAGTTGCTTGTGTGTGCTAGGTTGGCTTGTTTCTAAAGATGTTACAATGTTGGTTCTAGATATCACCTATTTCGGTTGTGAATGTACGCACATCCTGGACAGAAAACAAGCATTGCAAAGTGGGAATACACTATTGAAAGACAGTTTATAGGCCTTAAAAGATAGTTCGTAGGCCGTCAAAGATAGTCAATAGGCGTTTTCTACCATTTTAAAGGTGTGAGTCTGGCTTGTAGTGCCAATTATTTTATCCACAGCGTGGTATTCCATGAATCATCTCCCAACACGCGCGGGCGCCCTTTGCGAGTCGGTGTCAATGTTTTGAAATGAGGGCTAAAATATTCCACCGACTGAAACCTCCTTTCATGCTGTGCCAGTTACCGGAAACTCCTTGAATCCCTTCCCCGCAACCACGTCCAGGAGAGCTTGCCAAAGCTCTTTTGGAAGACGATGTTCGGTTTTCTTGATCTTAGCCCGTAAAGCACGACGTGGTATGAACTGTGCTTGTACAAGAATTGCAAAGGTCTTTAGTATCATGTTTGGAACCACAGGATCATCGTCGAAACCCTCGCCATACCGAATGAGCCAATCGGCCACTCTGGATGGGAGCCTCTGCGATTTATTCCAGAGCATCTCAGGTACTAGGTGTAGATGCCGCGGCAGCTCAAGCCCTGTGGTGCCCGAGTCGCTCTCTAACTTTGCTTGAAGGTATGTCGAGAAAAGATGGCGTGTGGCGAGAAGGGAGCGAGTAACTGAGTCTGAGAGGGAGGAAATAATGGAGCTATCGATTGCCAAATCAAAGTAATCTTCCTTCAGAATGCTTTTAGCCATTTGGAGTTGGTCGATAATGACGAGGAGTTTGGCCCTGCTCTCGGCTGAATCGTTACACGATTGTCCAACTGTGAAAAGCTCGTCTACATCGGCTGCTGCATGGCCTTCTTTTAAGCCGACAAAATTCAATCGAGAAACAAGTACAGATGTCAGTACTAGGGATGGATCATACTCTGTAGGCCCGTCGTCGATAATCAAAGACTTGATACTCTGCAGCCAGTCAAAGACCGTTCGATGGAGAAACCCAACTGATATCGTTTGCTCAGCCGACTCGCGGACGACTTGTAAAATGCCTCCAGTGGTTCCGGCCAACCGCCTCTCAATCACGGGTAAGAGGCGCGGCACTTCCTCTTCAGTCAGTGATCGCGGCAGGTTGATGGGATTGTGACAGTTGGTTGCCATCCAGAATTCGAGGATGCCGAAGGGGCGGATGAAAACACTACTCCACCGAAAGAGTAGCTGATACATCCTGGATGCGCTCTCGCGGTGGGACTGGTCGAGGCGTCTGCGTATGGAACCGTAAAGCTCCTCCAGTCCATTTGGTAGATCTTCAAACACTTTCCAGATCTTGTCAAGGTCGTTGTTCTCACGAGCGATGGTGAGAAGATTCTCGGTGACGAGAACCACCCACAAAAAGACACCTTCCGCCTTCTCCACAATCTGAGATTCCAGCCTTTGGACGCTGATGAAGTCAAGCGCCCGTAGCTCTTGAAATGCCAGACTATTGCCTATGCGTGTGTAGACGTACTTCTCGATGTCTGGCTTGGTGAAGAATTCCATTCTCAGAGACGGGTAGGAGCGAAACATGTCTCTGAAAATGTTCCAAGGCCGACTGGAGATGCAAAGTTTGATGTTGTATTTCTCGTGGAGTTGCTTGAGGAAAGATACCAGTTCTTCGTGATTGCCTTCATATTCATCCAGACCATCAACAAACATTGCAACGCGACTGGTGCCATCGACCCGGGTTAGGAACCGAATGATACAGTCCCGAAGCTCTTCAAGAGTCCAATCTAGAGGGTCGGGCGAATCCATTCCAGCGAGTTGGAAGTATATGTAGCGCTTCGGGGCAACATGACGACAAAGGTCTGGCCGTTGACATAGGAGTTGGTAAAGAATAGTATGCAGGAGTCCAATCTGACCTTTCTGACCCAAGGATCCGGGATTCCAAAAGTAGACGCTGCAGGTAAGCAGCTGAAACTCACCAGACCAAACCCGAAGATGAGTTTGAATCCGGTTATCGTTGCAAATGAGTTTCATCAAGGTGCTCTTTCCAGACGCCGGTTTACCTGTGATCCAATAAGGGGCCTCGTTGGTCGGAGATTCGAGCCATTGCTTGAATTTAGTTGGCGACCTTGCTGAAGACTTGTCACTCTCGGCGCTTTCGTCCTCAAGAAGCCACTGAAAGGTGTCCGGGAAAGAATTCTCGATCTGGCTCTCCCGAGTCCTCATGTCCTCAAGCTCGAGACTTTTCAGAATCCTGTTATAGATGCCACGGCCATGATCGAGTGGTTCTTCAACGCTGCCTGGAGCCGCCTGAGAATCAGCTTGATGGGCTGTGATGATGGAAGTCCATAGTCCTCCAGCTATTCTGGCTCTTTGAACCTCGGTTGCCAGGGGCCGATTGCGGGAGATGTTGTGAAATTCTGGTTGCAAATCGTTGACGGTCCTTTGTAAGGGACGAAGAATGTCGAGGAGTTTGTTAACACCGCCGTCGACGCCGTTGAGCGTTACGCGAGTCTCTGTGACATCCTCTCTGCCGAGGTAAAAGCCCTTAGTCAGTAACACTCTAAGTGCGAATAAACGGTCTCTCATAGGTTTCACCAGGAACCCACACGAAACTGAAAGAGAAAGGACACTGCATTCCAAGGTTTCTCCCAGGACAAATGGGACGCGTCTTACAGGATACACATGATGACGCTCATCATGGTTTGCTCGCGAATACTCCTCAACCGATCTTGTAGACCTTCGAAGTCGCCCTGTTTCAGCACGCCCCGAACGGAAACCACTGCCTGGGCGCCTCGGGTGCGCAGGCCATGGCCAGCTTTCACCGTCAAGAAGTCGGTAAGACCCTGTAGCTCCTTCTCAACTTGAGTGCATTCTGTAGCCAGTCGAGCAAGCGACTCGGATTGTCGAGGATATCGCTCCTGAAGGCTTGCAACATTTTCTCTGGCTTGGGAGGCGTTGCTCGACAACTCCAGTGACTCGGCTTTCAGGGCGGACAAGGCTTGGGGGCGACCATCATCGGATCGTCGAACTTCCCTGTAGAGAGACACCAGCTTAGCCCCGAAGTCAACGAAAGTGATGATGCCGGTGGCAATCGACAAAGCATTGAATGGATCCATCGGTAGTGCCGATATTGACCGACGCTCAGCCGATTATCCTCTGACCGGATAAGAATACAGGTAACAAAAGGTGGAAGTGCTACGGCACACCGAAGTGAGGTTGGAGAGTGGAGGTCTCACAGAATGGAAGACAGCGCAATGTTGCGGGGCGGGCACCAAGAATAGACCACGTGCCAGACGACCTGCGGTGCGCTGCCCAATGGGGTTCATTGTGCGACATGATAGGCCCAGCCACCGTGAAGCCCGCCAGTAAGTTGGCATACAGCTTGGCCCAGGACTTCACATGAACTGACCCTGCCCAGTTCATCAACATGAAAACCCTGAAAGCCCAGGGGCAAGATATTTACAACGAGATAGATAAGGAAGGAGTTGGGAGTTAGTCCCATATCCAACTAATAAACCTTGTCCATCTTTTTGTCTTCTTCGTAGGTTGGAAGGTCTGATTGTGGTGGCTGAGGTTCTCCTCGGCTTGTTCGAAGGCTTCTTCAAGCGGTATCTGATCAAGGGGAATTATCGAAGTCTTGCGGAGGAACTTCCAACAAAAGTAGGCCGTGAGAACGATGGGAATATCACTGTTGAAGTTTGTTAGAATGTCCAGTGCGGTCGCCAAAGGCAATAGAGGTAGCTCACAGGTATGATGAGACAAATTTGGCGGGATCCCAATGGCCCTTGGCGAACACACTAAACCCGCTTGTGAAGAGAATGAGCAGGCACATGAAGAGGCCGACTGGGGAGGTGTATTCTGTTGATTGTCAGCAGAGAGTTCGAACAAAACTGAGACAGAGACACTTACCAGTCCACCAGTTGTGCCACGGCAGTCTGTCGGTAGAGATGCCCTGCTTCTTCATGGCTTTAAGCAACCGAATGTGGTTCAGAAGGATAGAGCTCCAAGATACCAAAACTCCCGCTGCCGTCAACATGACAAGCCACCAGAACACACTGATTGCGTCCTTTGACAGACTCAAGAAGCTCAGAAACATGAATGCCGTGAAGAGCAGGACACACATGTACGGTGTACCCCAGGATGTGGTCCGCAAAAAGATCTTTGGTGCTTGCCCTTTCAAAGCTAGCCCGTATAGCACTCTCGTCCCTGCCAGTAAACTCTGGTTGGCCGCTGACCACGCTGAGGTGATCACAATGGCATTCACTAAGCTCGGAATTCCCTGGATCCCGGCTGCTGCTGCCGCAAGCACGAATGGACTCTGCGCAACACTATCACCACTCCCCTGCAACCTTTCATCATTACTCGGCACCAACAACCCCACCACGAACACCGCCAGGCCGTAGAAAATCACAATCCGGGCAAACACTCTTTTCACAGCCCGAGGTATCGCCTCTCTTGGATTCCGTGTCTCAGCAGCAGCCATAGCCAACGATTCAACTCCGGCAAAACTGAAGACCGCTCCCGTCATGACTGCCCAGAATCCGAGGAACTTACCCCAGTTCCCCTGGGCAATGTATTCCACAAATGGTCCCGGATCTTGCCAGTATCTGAATCCAATCACCTCAGTCCCAGGCACTCCCCCCAAGTTGATCACCAACCCCAGTATAATCAGGAACACCACCAGCAAGATCTTCAACATGGCGAAAACAAACTCCACTTCGCCAAAGACCCTCACAAACGCCATTCCTATGCCGCCCGTCAAGGCGATGAACGGCAATATCACTGCCGCCGGATTCAGGCTGTCCCCAGTCCAGAACTTGACCAACACGCAGACCGCCACGATCTCCGAGGGAATACTGAGTAAATTCCCATAGACCAAGTTCCAACCGATAGCGAACCCCATGGCCGGATCAACCAGTACCTCGGAATGCCTCACAAAGGACCCAGTAACCGGCATAAGAGCTGCCACCTCGCCAAGGGCAAACTGCACAGAGCAGACCACCAGTCCAATAACAGTGTAGCCTAGCAGTGCACCTAGAGGACCACCCATTACAACTGCCCCGCCGAGACCGAGGAAAAGACCGGTCCCGATGGAGCCCGCAATGCCTAGCATGGACAGATGGCGCTGAGAAAGCCCCTTTTGGAGAGATCTGGATTCGATTTGGTGTTCTTGGGAGAGGTTCTGAGGGGCGGATAAGAGGGGGTTGGTGGAGTGTGGTGATGGATGTGGGGATTCGACGTCGGCATGGTTGGTGATGTTGATGGGAGCAACGGTTTTCTTTGGTGAAGGTGGCCTACTAGGAGTTGATGGGCCGAATGAGGAGGTTGAGAGGGTGCCGTATCCTGGCTTGGGGTTGGGTGTGGAGGCTGTCATGCTGGGCGATGATCCTGGTACCGATTTAACGTTCACAGAGTGTGGGAACGTTTTGTTTTAAGAGCAGAAAGCAGTGGTGATGTGTTGACAGCTCCGGCTCGCTGGAAGAATATCTATCTCGTAAAAGACAGGACACCGAGTTTCAGGTCCAGCGTAAGATTCTAGGAGTAGATATGATGGAAACGTGGAAGGTTGAGAGAGACCGAAGGTGTCGTTGCTGACTGATCTCTCGGCGTGTAGCTCTCAAATGAACGTGCTCTGCGATGATCTGTACGACGGAAAGCACGTCTTCACCTGGGTAGGCGGCCTAAACTATGCGTGAACGGGTTTGACCTGGCAGAATGCTGCCCTTTTTCGAGAGCCAAGAGCATTTTGCAGTGTCGTGTGTCAAGAGCTCGAAAATTGAAGAAAGTTGAAGGTGAAGGTGAGGGTGAGATGGCGGTGGATGGTGGGGCCCGCACGCAACAGGGTGCCGCGGTGCGCCAGGATAAGGACCCACTCTTCTAGTTCAAGAACATGGTCATGCTAAGCATGTTTACATTGGTGGCGTTGAAAAGAGCAGATAAAGGAGGCTTAACGTACGCCATTTAAGAATATGAGAAGTCTTCTAAAATGGCGTGATATGCTATGGCTGAACGTTAAATATTGATGGGGAGAGGTTCAAGTGGCTCCAACTGGCGCTAAAGCGGCACTTGGCAGCCAGTTCAACCCCAACCCTTATCGCACGAAGGCTTTCTAAGCTTGACCACGGCCATCACCTCATTGACCTGCAAAGCAAATGCTCCCAGCTTCTGAGAACGCCAAAAACAGACCAGGCATTGTTGGCTCTGTTGGGTAAGAACACAAAAAATATGACCAGTATGCAAAAGATAATTGGGACTCGGATACCGGGAGTCGAACCCGGGGCTGTTGAGAGAACAGACACTTCTGAGAAGTGAGAGTCAACGATGTTACCGCTACACCATACCCGATAGCATGGCTTCCGACTGAAGTTGCTTTTGGGTGCGGATTTTCTGTTCACCTGTGGTTCAAAGACATGCCATGGCACGTCCATTACCGGCCGATGACCTTCAGTTCCAACCACCTCAACGGCGGAAAGCTCACCAATGCAAAACCGCACCCAATCCAGACGCCAACATCACAGCCGCCTGCGCTGCCTCCTGCCAGGACTGCCAGAGGTCCGGTATACCAAATCTGATACATGCCCAAAATCGCTCCTACCCAGCCGAGCAAAAAGGCGACCAATGCAGCCCAGCCAACAGGCAAATAGCTCTTATCCTCCCACCTCGCCCAGTCGAATCCTCTCGTCCGCCTGAAGAGGACATGTTCTAATACGAAGATCAGAATCATAAACTCAACCCAGTACCCCATTAACGCGAGGAAGTTCTGGAACAACACAAACAAATGCTCCCTCCCCGCCAGCGCAAGCACCATCTGCAGGATGGTCACCGTGCAAGTCCATACCCATCTCGGCACAATCTTAAAGTGCCTGCCCAAAACCTGAAATCCCAACGCGGCAGAGTAGCAACCAGGGATACTGTTCGCGATGATCCCCAGAGCAACAATCACTGAGCAGAACAGCCCAAACCCCTTCAGCGGCTCAAACCCAGCTACTATCAGCGCTCCGGTAGAGATAGCATTCGCCTCCGCCCAAGCAGCATGATGTGTGACTCCCGTGGCGAGCCCAATACCAATCATGTACACCAGACTAAATGACGTCCAAAGCCCAAACAGCGTCAAGCAAAAGATCTTCCTCTTCCGTGTGTTCTCCGGGTAATAGACATAGTAATCACTCGCCGCGGCCGCCCAAGAATTGGGCACATACAGACACAAGCTGAAGAACGACAGCCTATTCGCCGCAATAGCCGTCGTGTCCCCCTGAGACTCAATTGTCGTGTCAAAATACGGTCCTGCACAGCCGATAAGTGCAAACAAGACCAATATCTGGGGTATCAACGCAAACCTAGTCTTCATCAGCATCTTTCCCCCCGCCAGACATCCAAAAAAATTCCACTCACCTCTCATAAAAATGAAAGACCTTCATCCCAAACATCGCCACCACCCAGCACACCAACGCCGACACCACAATCCCCACCACAATCGTCAAGCTACCCCCGCTCACTGCACTGAGCATCTGTCCCGCGATGATGTACGAGAGCGTGATGTACCCAACCATCAAAACAATATTCAGCGCCGTCGGGATTTTGCTGGGCCAGTACCCCATGAAGAACCGTGCAATAACCATTGTTCTGTTCCCGCTTGCTGGGCCCCAGATGCTCATGTATGCTGTCGAGCAGCTCCCGAGAAATGCTCCGACTACCGCACACCATGCTGAGTCTGCAAACCCAAGTTGGAAGACTAGCGGGCCGAGCAGGGCTACGGCGAGGTTGTTGACCGAGATGTTGGCGCTAAACCAGAGGAGGAAGACCTGTGCATCGGCAAGGAGCGAAGGGGGCTGGCGCTCGGAGGGGAGGACGCGGGTTATACCGCGAGCTTCGAACCCGGCTAGTGATTCCAGTGTGTTGTTGATCTTGACGAGGAAGGACGGGACTTTCGTGGGGACATCATTTTGAGAGTGGGAGGAAGAAAGAGACTTGGTTGTTGGATCTGCTGCTGTTATCGCTGTTGCAGCTTGCTTCTCGATGTCTGGGGTTGTCGTCATCTTGGCTGATGGTCATCCAGCCTTGGATGAAGATGTGAGACGCGTCTCCACAGAAGTCTGCCAGGAATAACTCGTCTTTATCACCAACATCCCCCTAGCCTTCCTTCAGCGGTGAGATATGCGACGTCAAAATATGTGGTGCCAACTCTCCAACCCCTAAACGCCACACACAAACTTGCAACCCATCAGCATCCCCAATCCATCGCACACACCTGACGCCGAGCGGGGTATCTCCAACCGACACCAACACCCTGCAGATTCCATGCCGTTGGTTCTACTCTTCCCTGTGATTGAACAACCCGATTGCAGGCTGCAAGACAACCTCTCCTGCGCAACCCTGTGTAACCCTGTGTAACAACCACTACACTCCCATCGCGTTAGCATCGCGGCATATCAGGTCTAGTCGGCTCTTGGTCAGCAGCCGTACCTACCACCGGCATTTGGTCAGGGTCCATCATCAGCCGCAAGTCACACAAAAGCTCGAAACTATTTGCAGAGCCATGTCAAATCAAGAAGGAATTACCCCGCATGCCTGCAGAATGCGTGATGTGACAGTCTTGGGTGGGATGGGACTGCGGTTGGGCGTTTTGTGTGACGTGTGTGAGGAGAATGGGAATAGTGGCCCAATGCTGAGGGCTTGGACTTCGCACGATTATTGAGTGTGAGATTGGCGGAAGTATTCCAGGGTAAGAAAAAGGAAGCGAGAGCTCAGAGCCTGGTGTCCGAAAAACCTTTGGACAACTCACAACACATCACTCTCCCAACATTTGAGGGAAGCCAGCGATTTGAGCTCGGCCATCATTCGAAGGAACCATGGGCACCACAGTAGACGCCAGAAAGTTTGCCGAAACCAAGTTCGACTACATCGTTGTCGGCGGCGGAACAGCCGGCCTTACGGTCGCTTCTCGCCTGGCCGAGGTCTCCTCGCTCACAATCGGCGTCCTCGAAGCCGGCACAAGTGGCTATGGCGACCATAACATTGACATACCGGCTTATTCTGGCCGAGCATTGGGAGGACCTTACGACTGGCACTTCCAGACCACTCCCCAACCTGGCCTTGGAGGTCGAACGCTGCCATGGAACCGGGGCAGGGTCTTGGGTGGATCAAGTGCCCTGAATTACATGACTTGGAATCGTGGAAGCAAAGAAGATTATGACGCTTGGGAGGAGCTGGGCAATGCCGGCTGGGGCTGGGATTCCCTCCTGTGAGTCGCCCCTGGGGCATCAAAGTCTTCCTACTGACAGAGGGACAGCCCCTACTTCAAAAAGTCAGAACGCTTCCACCCTCCGCCGCCAGAGTTCAGAGACAACCACCAAGCCTCTTACAACGAGCCCAACACCTCTCTCGGAAACGATGGCCCCATCAACGTCTCATACACCCGCGATTTCTCCCCCTCACATGCCCTATGGCATGCAACCTTCAATGAGCTGGGCGTTGAGTCAAACCCTGCTCATTTGGATGGATCAAACGTCGGTGTTTGGACGACCATCGTCGCTGTCAACCCCGAGACAGCCACAAGGTCATACGCTACTCATTACTGTTTGACACCACCCAAGAACTTGCATATCTTGACTGACGCAATGGTGGAAGAGATCATTCTGGAGAAGGATGACGGAGAATGGGCAGCTACTGGTGTGCGGTTCAGTCGTTATGGGGACACATATGATGTGTCAGCGTCAAGGGAAGTCATCCTTTCTGCCGGAAGTGTCCAGTCACCCCAGCTGCTGGAGCTGTCTGGTATTGGCCGGGTCGATATCCTTGGAGTTGCGGGCATTCCCGTGAAGGTGGAAAGCCCAAAGGTTGGGGAGAATCTTCAGGAGCATATCAGTAAGTGTACTGCGACAACCAGGGCTACCTGGTTACTGACAGTCATCAGTGCTGCCAATGGTCTTCGAAGTCGATCCTAGCCTGCCCCATCCAGACGATCTGTTTGTTGACGAGATCGCTGCTACCGCGTACGAACAGTATCAGAGAGGAAAGTCTGGGCGTTTGACAGTTCTTCCCTGCTCGATGTGTTACCTTCCCGTTTCCAGGCTGGCACCCGCGGACGACGTGGCTTCGCTGTTGTCCAAGTCCCGAGAGTTGGAGCGTTTTGGTCCTGAGGAGGCATCCATCCTCTCAAGGAGGTTCAATGCGGACAAACAACTTGGTCAGGTCGAATTCGTCTTTGATCTCGGCAACTGGAACCCATCGTCTTCGTCTGACGAAGAGGGCAAGAGGCACTGTTCAATGCTGTTGGTGCTGCAGTATCCCTTTTCGAGAGGGTCTATCCATATTGGCCCCGATGCTGGACCAAGGGCCGAGAGCCCTCCGACCGTGTACGACCAACCTTTGATCGATCCGAAGTACTATGGCGGCCCTCACGGAGAGCTTGACCTCCAGATCATGCTGCACGGGGCGAGATTTGCGCAAAAGATATGCTCCACCAAGCCTCTGAAGAACATCATACCCGGTCCTGTTTCTCCTTCCTTAGACGTGGTTACCGACGATGACTTGAGAAGCTGGATAGTTGAGAACACCATCACAGACTGGCATCCAATAGGGACTTGCGCGATGGGTGGTCGGGCTGGAAGGGAAGACGGTGTGGTAGATGAGCGGCTCAGGGTGTACGGCGTCAAGAGGCTAAGGGTCATTGACGCAAGCGTGATGCCGCTGCATATCAGCGCGCATTTGCAAGCTACGGTCTATGCCATCGGTGAGAAGGGTGCAGACATGATCTTGGAGGATGCCGGGCTTCGAAGCCAGTGATGATTGGTTGGTGTTGTCCACACAAGACCTTCGGCCGAGAGAATGCGTGCTAAGTGAGATTCTGCAAACAGCCATGTGAGACTGTTGGATTGCCGAGTGTCCAGAGGCAGGTTTCGGCTGCCGGCTGGTTGGCGGCCCAACTGAAGGAAGATGATGATTTGGATATCGCTTGGAGATGCTGCTTCCCACACCGAATGTGACTCAAGATCGAGCGTTGACTCATGCCAGTAATTGCAATCAAATGGAGATGGTCAAAATAAGAGAAAGATGTGAGTTGTGCGATGCGGAGAATATGGTCGGTTGCAGGAGGTTGTGCCGCAGTGACATCACATGGAGGATCTGGAACCACAATCCATGTTGTGTGAAGATAGTGGATACGCCTCTAAGAGGCCTTAGGAGGATGTGTAGATGGTCAATAAGCCTTGAAAACTGATTGGAAAGCCTATCATTTGTCCACGATGTGCCTCTTCCGGGGCCCGAGCCGATCCTGTGTCCCTCTCAGGCACCGAATCATCCCTAGCGCCTCGGCTTGGGCCGCTGTTGGTAGCAAGGCCCTGTCGGGAAGCCGGTGGAGACGTTGAGATGCCGGCCGCCAGCGGTGAAAGAGCCCCACAGTCACACCCAGATCTATGGTTTCATCTGACTCTTGTTTGCTGCTTCCAGCTTCTCTTTGTTTCCTCTCTCCAGCAACAAGATATAAACAAGCCCAGTGCCTGCTGTTCTGTGACAGAAGAGCCTTCGCATCGGAGACCCGCACTCTCTCCTTTTCCCATTCTTTTCCCAGTGACAGTCCTTCGTTGAGTCGCCTTACCACGCCCGTATACCTATTTCTGCCACTGTCGTCATTGCACCCCCAAGCTATGTCTCCCAGCGCCAAGCAGAACGGCACGAACGGGCATGATGCGGTTCCAGGTATGTCTAGGGCCACTTTTTGGGTTTGTAGCTCAGATACTAACCCTTAAACCAAACAGACGTCGCCAAGGTACAACTTCCACAAGTCCAAGGCGAATGGAGTGTAGACAAGGTGCTCGACGCACTTCCGGGCGATAAGCCGGTCGAGGGCACGACGTCACCGCTGGCCTACTTTCACATTCTCGAGAAACTCAAGACGAACAAGCGCGAGGGATGGCGACGATTTGGGATCAATAGGTTGGTTCTTCTTGGAGAACTTTCGACTTGGCGAAAAACATTGCTGACACATCTGTCTGAGCAGAGGCGAATCCATTTCCGACCACATGTACCGCATGTCCATGATCAGCATGCTTGCTCCTCCAGCGCTGGCAAGCAGACTCGACATGGCGAAGTGCATGAAGATGTGCCTGATCCACGATATGGCCGAGTCGATCGTCGGCGATATTACACCAGTAGACGGTGTTCCCAAGCCCGAGAAGAGCCGCCGTGAGGCTTCAACGATGGACTACATTACCAAGGGACTGTTGGGCAATGTGGATGGCGGAAAGGTGGGCGAGGAGATCCGCGCCATTTGGCAAGAGTACGAGGACTCCAAGACACTGGAGAGCCACTACGTACACGACATTGACAAGATGGAACTTCTCTTACAGATGGTAGAGTATGAGAAGCGTGGTGACCACAAGCTGGACCTGGGTGAATTCGCGTATGTGAAGACTAGGATCGTCCTACCCGAGATTCAGGCCTGGGCCGAGGACCTTTTCAAGGAGTGGAACGCGTATTGGGTTGGACATGAGCACGTTAGAGGCGACAGAGGCGAGGAATCCGGAGTCTCTGTTCAGAAGAAGGCCATGCAGGACGAGTACTACAACAAGGAGTAGCGGCCGAGGCCAGGGTTACGATGCGATGATATCTGTTTTTCATGCACGAGATTCCGCGCGGAGCAAATGGGTTTTTGTTTGGGATTTGCTGCATAGCATGATGAGAATATACCTACCGCAAGGTTTTAGAAAGGGATACAAACGTGCTGGAGAGTGGTGAAGACGCCGGATTCATGGTGGGGGCGGGGTCCTCGCTCCACCATTCAAATTTGATGCATTGGTTGTGATGCTCCAGACCCGACCCCCACGTTATTTTCAATGGCCACTCTTTGCCACGGCAACCACCACAGTCGTGTGCCAGAGCATGCCAATCACCGTTAACAGAACTGCATGGCGGTTTCTGATGTGTAGGTCCTCCGTCAACTCTGCCATCCAGTTCTGTTCGTACACAGTAGGTTGCGCTTGGTCCCTGACCAAGAACTGTCACGGCGGCTTTAACGCATAACCGCCACTACGTCACCCCACTTGGTGCCGGGATTATACTAGCCCAGGCGGTGAATATTTGGCACACGCGCATTCGGCCGACCAAACAACTTCAACAAAATAACGAAGAACAGTGCCATCCTGCGATCGAAGGTGCAAATACCTATCTCCTTACGCCGCCATAGACCAGAACACCGACTATTTTCCTACCCGACGTCCGGCGGAAGCGCCAGAGAGGTAACCTGAACCCAGTGGTCCGAGTGCGATAGCAATCGCAAAATAAGGGACGGAAGCTGAGGTTGGCGGTGAAGCTGTCACTGCACCAACGCCCTCACCAGCTCCCGGCCCTCACTTCTGGTTGGCTATCAGGCAAGCTCGGCCAGCTCAACAACCCCACTCGGCGACAGCTCACCACGAGGCCACGAGGCCACGAGACCAGCCCCTTCAGTCCCGACCAGACGGTTGTCCGAACACTGC
This sequence comes from Triangularia verruculosa, assembly GCA_033296885.1. Lineage (NCBI taxonomy): Eukaryota > Fungi > Ascomycota > Sordariomycetes > Sordariales > Podosporaceae > Triangularia > Triangularia verruculosa. The sequence goes on along the minus strand of MU863912.1, from coordinate 183,666 downwards.
AAGAGAGAGTTTTCCCTGAGCATCGGGTGGACAAGTGCACAGTTCGGGTTGAAGAACGAATAGCGATCACAGCCGGGCCATGTGCGTCTGCTGAATGCACGCCATTCTCTGCGACTGAGAGTCTGCAAATCAACAGCTCGCGAGCATCCCCTCAGCCTGTCATATCATTCAGCAGTCCAACTCTGCGCTGGAGCAGTCGGGCATCGACATCACGGCTCAACGCATACGTCCCGACCCCGCTCCGCTGCCCATCATGGCATCCTACTCACCACAATTCCATGTGCCTGGCACTTTCCACTTCGATACGTCGCCAAAGTCCGGCCAGGCTCTTAGCGCCGGCATCTTTCGACCTCCTGCCACATCACCATCCACATCGGCGTACGGGAGCCTGTACTCGGATATATCCATGACAAACACAGGGAACGGCGCCGCCGTCACCGGAACCGCTAAGCGAAAACGGGCGAGCACCAGGTCATCAACACCGATGGGATGGAACATGGACATGGACGGGGCCCACGATGTCAGAGAAGAAGAAAAGAGTCGCCAGTTTAGATATACCTTGGCAGGCCAGATCAACGCAACACCGATGGGAGCCCCTGTCGGTGCCGAGAATGGTCTGTTGGAGGACAGTGTCTATTCTGATGTTGACTACAGGAGAGCTTTAGGTCCCACGAAAGTAGCCCCAGAGTTCGAGTTGCCATCGGCGCAACATCACGAGACGCCGAATCCGCCACCTCCGACGTCGACGGGATGGAGGATATTTACCCTAGGCACGATCGGTGAAGTGGTAGGAAAAGTATGGGAATTCTGTACGAAGGGTGCGTTCAGGGGTTTTCAAGCCGGAGGCGGCACCGCATACGCTGCAAACGGAACCACGATCCCAGAGGCGACGGGAAAGCCATGGTGCAACGAGCACGATGTACCGACTCTGCCGAACGAAGTGACCAGGGTGGACCAAATGACATCGGATAGAATCCCTGAATCCGCATACGACGTTGAAAAAGTTGGCCCTTATACGTCGTTTTCCCCACACCAGGATTCCATCCGCAATGCTGATTCACTGGACTCGACGCCGCAACCACCAGCCGCCAAACGGAGGCAAGTTAGCTACAACAACGACGAACTGAAGAATTGGGTAGTGGTGGACGATCCGGCTAATACAAACCAAAGGCGCTTCGGCTCTGATGCCAGAGCGGTCCCAGTGAGAACACCAGCCTCTATAGTGCGACCTTCCCCCCGGCCAGGATACTATTCCTCAACAGCGGTGAGCTCCGGCCGACGCATCAGTGCCCCCTCCGCGAGGTTCACTGGTGGCACACCGACCCGTGCTACCGCCGTCCGACCGCCCCTCCGAAATTCCCACGCAGGCTCCCCTCTCGTTCAACCCCGCGAGCCAGCAAGCTTTGCGTCCCCCCGTCAGCCCCAGCCTGTCGCGCCCAGCCCTGTTCGGACCCCTAGCCGCATTCCGATGCCAATACAACCTGCAACTAGCAACCCTTTCGCCGCCCTCGCCTCCCCAGGCGCGTTTCCAGCACCGAGTTCTGCCTCCCGCCCTTCGAGTAGACAAAGCCCCCGTCTTGGTTTGGGCGGCGGTGTTTCGTCGCGGCCAATATCCCCGACTAAGACAACAACAAGCGCAATCCACCGCCGTAACCAAAGCGGTGCTTCTGCTTCCGCTACTGCGAGAAGGCATTCACTACTCGCAGCTAGCGTCGATCCAGAGGAGATCAAGGCCAGCCAGAGGCTGGATGCTGAGGCTAAGGCGCTTGCAGCAAGGAAATTGGCCGCGGAGAGGGATGCTGACATGAAAGTCGATGCTTTCAACGCAAGGCTAATGGCCATGATCAGGCAGGGGCGGGAGGCACTAGGGACGAAGGTCGAGGTGGAGATGGCGGATGAGGATGAGATTGGTGGTGGGGGATGGGAAGATGAGGATGTCTTTTGAAGGAGAGGAGAGGGAGGAGCTCTAGGTTGGATTTGCGATGAATTGCTGACGGAGTGGTCGATGCGGTTTGTTCTTATATACCCCCCTTCTGTTTTGTCTTCTGATCTCCATTCGGATTTTCAGCATGTCCTTGGCGGCTTACCTACTATATCTCTATACCTACTCATGATCTCGGTTTGTAACATGGGATGGGTGTGTGGCGTTTTGCAAGGGAGGGGGCGGGGTGCTGAAGGGATTTGTTGGAGTCCTTTTGTTATTGGATTAGGGAATGCGGGTTGGCTCCAGTTCCTTTCTGTTTGGACAAACTTCCTCTGGCATATATGACCATAGCGAAGTGTAGCATGATATGATGATGGTTGAATGCAACAGAAGGCCTTTCTCCAAGAGACGGGCTCATTTTAAAAGGATCGTTCATCCACTGCCAGCCCGAGTGCCCGACAGTGTTTGACCAAACCCCAGGGCCAACTCGCGCTGTATGTTTGCTGGGGTAGCTTTATGCCAAGCACGCCAACTGGTCAGCTGGCGACCAACCGCCGGGTGCCTGCGACCGGTACCTGAGGTGAGCATCTGACTTTCTCCTTGACCTGAACGACTTGCGTGGTTCAAACCCACGAATATTCTCCAAAAGATGTCCCGGTCAGCTAATAACGGCCATGTCAGCCACTATCCTCTGGACATTCCCGGGGCTACGCCCTTTGAACGCTACTCACACATCCCCGTCACCGAGTTGCATTTACTGGTCGCCGACATCCTGCAAGATTTCATGTACCCTTCCCCAGAGATGGCTCAGTTATACGGTAGTCCAATTGGCTCACATACGGATCTCGCCTGGGACGTCGCGCTGAGAAAACTTCAGCAAGTCGACCCCCCTCGGTTCAAGGCCATCACATCTCTTCACGGATGGCCCAGCAGCAGATCTCCTCTGCCGTACAGGGGACTCTTTGGAGCGGGTTATACACTGGGAGACATTGTACTGTCGGCTGTTGAGCGCTTCCACCGCGAGATGGATTGCATCTCGTTCCACGCTTTATCCGTGTCGACTTATTTCGCCCGGGTCATGAGCCAGACGCACCCGCGACCTGTGCCCAACACGGAAAAGACGCGAGGCAAGTTTCTGGGAGGCGACTTCATGAGCGCTGTGAACTGGGATCGGAAGCAGGTCGGATTCCCTCGGGCGGAGGGGAACACTGGTCAACAGCCAAAGGAGCACGTAGTGGGTCTGTACGATGGGAAGCAAGAGATTGGCGAGTTCACGAGGGATTATCACATGCCCCATGGGTTGCACCCACGGGCTAGACCGATATACGACAGGGATGCCGGTTTTATGTACACCCGCAGGGTTCATTGGCCCCGGAATAGGTACGGGAGGAAGAATCGCGAGTTTGTCCAGTTTCCCCTTCTTTTCAGGGACGGCGAAGACAAGATTAGGCTGGAGACTGATCAGAAGCGATGGCGGGGCAGAGGGGCGCACAGGATACCAAGGGAGGGCGATCGCGGTCGGCGGTGCTTCAGCGAGCCGCCGCCTAGGTTGTGGAGCTCGATTATTTTCATCGGTGTCAACGTAGGACGGGAAATCCCTGTTCCGGCTATGAAGCTTTCCCAGCTGGATAAGAAATCGCGAAGACGAAGTCTCAGCCGAGGTCGGATACAGGACATGTTTGATTGGGATCTGGATCTTCGACAGCGCAACAACAAACCCCGGAATCCCGCTGTGGAAGAATCCACGACAGAGCCACGTTGTTTCCCCTGCGAGAATTGTAGTGATGAGGACCACACCATGTCGGAATGCGCGATGCCATGTGGTCACTGTGGGCACTGGTCACCGGGAGAGTACGAGTACTTTCAAGACATGATATACGCAAATATCATCGAAGAAGAGTTGTTGCCAGACGAAGAAGAGGAGAGGCATTTTGCCCCGGATTGCCCCGCGGCGAGGAATAACAGGTGCAAGTGCCTGCCTTTTCCCGTTTACCACACGGCGAAAAGGTGCTACGTGAAATGCCGCCCTGGTTGCGGACATCCAAACCCGGAGAAGCACAGGGGCAACGCCATGACGTGCACGTATCGGTGCTGCATGTGCGGGATACGAAACTCTCATGCTGGGAGAGACTGTCGTTTGAAGAGGTGTCGGTGTGGGGGGTATCATCTCGGTCAGGATCACTCGTGGAATCCGACTTGTCGGGCCCCGGACTGTGACAAGTATCTGTGTGGTGTCCACTGTCAGAGCTGCTTCAGCACGGAAAGGCCTTTTGATGAGGAGACGAGGAAATGCTGGAAATGTCAGGGGTTGGAGAAGAGGCCGGAAGTGTGGGGGAGGGAAGGTGAGAAGAAGCGGAGGAGGTGGGAGAGGAAGGTTGAGGATGTGAAGCAGCTTTTTGCTTCTGGGTCGAATGGTGCTGGTGGACAAAAGGAAAAGGGGCAGGCGGACGAAAACGGGACAGGAAATAAACAGAATGGAACACAGGGCGCCAAAGTAGGGGGAGGCGAGAGGAAGAGCATATTCGGCGACGCAGGTGTGAGGGCAGACGGTGCATGTCAAACGCCTATGCCAGACGAAGCGTGAGGGAGTTGGAAGCTGACAGGACCAATCTTTGGATTTTTCTTAGACCAGCCTCCGGAGCCTGTATGAGATCATATATACATGGAAAATAAGCATGTACAATGTGTAGTCTACCTTTATCAAAGGCATCCCGCACTCATGGCAGCACGCCGAAGCAACCACAGTCTATAGGCTGCAGTCGATGTGGGGCTTCACCAGCCCCGGCACCTGGCGGGTGATCGACGAGCCCCAGTTGGGCCCCGGTAGGCACCTCTTGGCGTGGGGAAATGCAACTGGAGCAACCTCAGGATCCCCTGTCCTCCCAAAATGCCATTCTCAAAAACAACAAAAAAACATCATCTCATCATTGTTTCATATCGTCATCTCTATGTACAATCGTATTCTCTATTTGCCCATTCCCCGCATGCTGTTGTTGCCCCGTCACTATGCAAACTCCTTCACCCCATCCACACCCACCCTCTTCTTCCCGGACTGCCCAACAATATTCCCAAACCCGTACTGCATCCCCACCTCCTGCACCCTGCGATCGCGCTCCTCCTTGGGCACTTGGCTCAGCCCCTCCAGACTCCACAGCATCCACGAGTCGCAGACGTAATACATCGCGCCTGCGACGGTGCTCGGGTCAACGGGCATGTGCGGCCACTTGACAAAGAAGCTTGCCGCGACGACGATCCACATGGTGCTCATGATGGCCACCGCAAGCCAAGTGCACACGCGAGAGGCGATGAATGTCTGCGTTACCCGGAACGGGACATTATTGAGTAGGATGGGGAGGAACTCGGCGAGGATTGCGGTGGCGGCGACGATGATGAGGAAGATGTGCCTGCGTTTTATCGCGCTATAGATACCGGAGAAGGCGTTCATTGGTGGGGAGAGGGTGATGGATTGGTGGGCTGGTCTGGGGGATTGGGACATGAGGTGGTAGGGGCTGAGGATGGCTAGGCCTGTTGCAGGTTTGACGTGTCAGTGAGTTTGTCACATGGTGTTGCGATGTGAAATGCTTACTGGTGAAAAATGCGCTCCAGAACAGGGTTATCCCCACGCCCATCAGGGTGAACAGCGATCGGACGCCAAAGTTTTGCGTGCTCATGAACCGCTCGAAGCCGGTGTCGCCGCCGGTGTTGTTGTAGTAGAGCACCACGACCATGATGCCTGTTAGGGGAAGCAGAAAGGCAATTCGGCCGCTGTACGACAGCATCAGGAAGGGCAGGTGGCGCTCGGCCTTTGCGTTGGAGTTTTGGCCCCCCAGAAGTTCGTGTTGGGGGGAGGTGGTGCCTGTGCTTACGCTGTTGGGTCGGTCGGGACGGACGACGGTGACGTTTGCGCGGCTAGCCATGATGCCGTATTCGGGGATGCCGTAGTGGTTGAAGAAGTGGCCTAGTCGGAAGGTGCGGTCGCCAAAGCCGGACACGAGTTTGGAGTGGCTCAGACCTTTACCCTTGTCCGGTGGGAGGGAGCAAAAGGCAGCGCGGGTTTCCCTGTTGGTTGCCAACGAGCCCATGCCGGCGATGGTCCAGGGGTTGGCGGCGACGCCTGTGCGCCATTTGCGGAGGACCAGGAGGATCAAGATCAGGAGGACGACCATGAAACTCAGGAGAGCGGTGGTTGCTCGGGCTGGGCCGAGGAAGACGCCGAGAGTCATGGCGCATCCGGTGAAGTCTGTGGGCGAGCAGGAACCATGGAGCTTGAGGGCCACGGCCTCGGCAGACAACGGGACCAAGAAGACCGAGGCAACCGTCAACAGTGTCGTCAATAGCATCAGCATCTGGCCGGTGGCTACGGCCTTGAAACTCGACACGATTCCGTGGAAGCCGCTGGTCCGCAGGCACAGAGACTCTTCCGCAGGAACACCCATGCGTTGAGTCAAGGCGTGCCAGGGCTGGTATTGCTTTGCCGCCATGTCGATCATTCGGATGGGGATTGCGAGCATCACAGCTAGGATGGTGGGAAGAAAGAAGCCGATAAAGTACTGCCCTTGGGAGATGTAGTATACTGACACTTCTGCCTGCGGCTCGGCGTTGTCTGTGGGGATGGTCGGGAACTCGGTGACAGTTGCTGTTGGGACACCCTGGAAGTTGGTGATGACCTTTGTTCTGGGAGGTACCATGACATTGGTGGTGATCGTTAAAGTCGGGACGCCTCTTGAGTCTGTCTCGGTGACAACATCGGGCGAGAACACAGGTGGAGGGGTGCTGGCAACCGTGGCAGTCGGGTCCCCATTCTCATCCGTCAATGTCACCACTGATACCGTAACAAACGATGGGGACACCGGTGTCACGACATTGAAGATTGTCGTCGGTGATGGCACCAAAGTCACAACTTGGTCGACGGTCCGGGTCTCGGTGAAGGAGAGGATGAGGCCGCTCTCGGTTGTGATGCCTGTTACTGTTGTTGTTGCTGCTACTCCAGTGATGGTTGTCTCTTTGGTGATGGTGGAGACGACTTCATCTAGGGTGGTGGAGGGAAGAACAACGATGCCAATGAAGCCGGCAGGGTTGTTATCTGGCGGGCCTCTGGTGATGGTTTGGTCGCCGTCCTGGCCGAAGTTACCGCCGCCGGGGATGATTGGCGGGAGGCCATCGTCCGTTGAGGTGGAGGTGAAGGCTTTGGTGGCGGGTTCTGTGACAGTTATCGTACCAATATCCGCAAAGGCGGGCTCAGTTATCGATGGCTCAGCACTTGCCCCTGTGGTTTGTGCTGTGGATAAAGTGTCGGTATCAACGTTTGGTGCGTTCTCTGTCGGCGGGCCACCGATTATCACCGTAGGCTTGGGTATATCTGATGGTGTCGGTGAAGGGCTTAGAGTGGTGACCGGGACAACTGCAGCTGGCGAGTTATCTGGAGAGTTTCCCCCGTCGTCGTCCAGGGTTGCGTTCCGCAGCAGTCGTTTCGACAGTTGCTGTCTAGGCTGCAGCAATGGCGGACTGTCAATATCTACCGGAGTGTTATTGACCTTGCCGGTGGGGCTCTTGTTGATCTCCGGTATGATCCTCTTGTCTCCCTCGGTTGGCAGAAACTGGCACGCACACTCGAGGAGGACGATACAGACCAGCATCACCACGATGAGTACCACCAGAAACCACCTCCTCAACGGCGCCGGCTTGTAGTCTGGCGGCGCGATCCGACGCAGGGACGCCATCCTGCGGGGAGCCATGTTGCCTGGTTTTGCCCGGATCTCGGGCTTGAAGTCTCTTTCATAGTCCCTCCAGCTGCCCGCTTGGCTGAGCGGAGACGGATGTGTCAGGACCACAGAGCTGTCCCCTGCCCGCCATGACTGATGAGAAGGGTCCTGAAACATCTTGTCGCTGTCGTCTCACCCCCTAAACCTCGGCTCAAATCGGTATCATGAGGATGCTGGACAGGTCATGACGAGTCGTTCCTGTTCTGACGCTGCGTTTTGGCGCGCAACTCTCCCAGAGGAACAGACACCAGCTGCCCAGCGGCAGTGCGCCGAGGGGGGTATATACGATGTGGCATCTGGACCCATATCTCCGACTCTCTCTGCCTCTCTCCCGGTTACACTAGGCCCCATTCTGACCGACACCTTCTAGGACGAGAAAGCCACTGAGACTGGTGTGTGCCGCTGGAATGCCGGAACGGAAAGTCCTTCGCCTCTGGACCAGAGATCGGCACAATAATGTGTAGGCTGACAGCTAACAATATGTCCGCTCAAAGTTGCCTCCTTCCGCAAGCTGAAAGTGCGTCCTATCGGCTTAGCCAATGGAAGAAAGCTGCCCCACCACCGACAGGTAGATCGCGGACCAGATGACCCGTCTGGTCCGCCCGTCTGATGTATCCGTTTTGGTGACTGTTGTAGGTAGGTAGGTAGGTGGGCAGTGGTGGGTAAGTGTTCGAGAGGATTTGTCTAACTTTAGTACCCCGCATTGATCGGCCGCTGCAAGTCTCTGTGTTGGATGCAACCACGGAGGCTACACTGCCCGTTGAAGAGGGGGTCTTCATGCTCGTGAACCACAGCAATTGGCGGATACTGGCCGACCGGGGTTGCAGTCAATTCTGAAACGTGATCGCGTGGGGAGGGTCGGCAGTGCATGTTGTCTGCACAAGTTCGCTTCAGATTGAGTGCCTATCTAGGCTTTACTTCGGCATTGGTTTACTCGGTGCTACCTTCTGGATCGGCGCGGAATATTCGGGAAGACTACTGGGTTGGTGATATCGACCTGCTGAAACGGTCTATTAGATACGCTATTGGGGAGGCTTGCCAAGAGTGAGAGGGTTTTTTGTACTTGAGGTTTGTGCTCCCCCCACACCATTGGGCTTTTGGGTGGGTTGGGTTGAAAGGTGTCCTTATTGATTTTTGTGATACCGAATTTTGGTGTTGTCGTCGTCATTGTGGTGGGCCTGTTCGGCACCGAGGAAGATGGTGGTTGAGGTTTGACAGGTTTGACATGCGGATGGTCTATTCCTGGTGAGAAGTGAGAGAGGGGTGGGAATGAGTTTCTATCGCCATTGCCAGTGTTTGGAGTGATCAATAATTACTGCTTTGACTGATTGACTCGCCGCCACCTCGACCGACAACCATCATCATTATGGATGGCCAGAGGCGTCTTTGCCGAACAACTGGCAGACAGTACTAACTAGGTGTACTGGCCACCACATGGTTGTTTACAGGATTTCACCGGTTGGCGCCAGTTGCTCAAATCTCCTCTGGATGCACGCTGTCGATATGGGCATCACATGTCATCACCTCTTTGCTGTCCTCCACTATTGCCTACGGCATTTGTTTGGTTCGGCAGTTGTCCTTGTTCAGATGCTTGGGGGCTTCTCTACGAGTCAATGTAGATAGTGATTGCTTGAGCATGCTGAACTTCCTGCCCATGTATACTTTGATCCGTGTCACTGACAAAACTCAAGCTCTAGTTCAGTGCATGTAAGACGTTGCCCATTGCAATTCCAACAATTCCATCACAGCGAGGTGTCTGTGGCACGGCTATGTACACCATCTTCGGTCCACCAGCTTGAATAATTGCAAATAGATCCTCACCTACCCACAGGATGCTCTCTCGTGGGGCCGAATCTGACAAGAAAACCACCATCACCATCGCCGCGTGAATCGCACCTTCATTTCACGATCAGGCGGCACAGAAGCTGCGCCGGCATACTTGTCATCATTCTTCGCCGGCCTGCTGGAGGAACTGCCGTCTTTGTTCACCCATTCGACCAACTCCAGATCAAATCTCGCCACAATGATGGCTGTTGTCAGCATGATCTCCTGCTTGGCAAAGTGTCTGCCGGGACAGATCGAAACACCACCCCCTAGGCGTAGGATAGATATGTTAGCGTCAGCATGTAGAGTCAGAGGGTTTTCGTGCTTACCATAGGGAAACCAATCATTCTGCCTCCCTGCCATTGAGAAATGAGGTACACGTCTCAACTGGCCCTTCTCATCCGTCTCCTCCGTGTATCTAATGTGTCTTTCTGCCCAGAACTCAGAAGCGGGATGTTCCTTGTCGCCCCAGACACCCTCGTCGAGATGGGATATCTCGGTCGCGGCTTGCATCAGGGACCCCTTTTCCAGTTTGAAACCACTGAGGTCCAAGGGTGCCGTTACCTCACGCGTGACGTTCATCGACACATGAAGGCGCATGCATTCGACGTAGATGGACTGCAAAAGCGGCAAGGCCAGCAGCCTCTGCAGGTTGATGGTGCGCGCTCCAGTTCCAGCGTCGGTTTCCACTGTCGTCATCACCTCCTCACGGACTGCCTCAAGCAGACTCTTGTCCTTGATGACCTCTATCAAACACCACGTTGCGACCGGTATGCTATTCGCGTTGGTTCCAAACAGCATCGTTACCATAATCGAGCCCCCGATCGCCTCCTTGCTGAAACCAGTACGCTTCATCCAGCGCACCATTTCCCGCTGGAAGCTCGAGCCAAGTATCGGCTCCCACCCCGCCTGCTCGCCTTCCAGATCGTACCCGCTCGCCAGCACCTCCTCGACATACTGCCCGCAAGCATCCCGGAAGCTGTCGCGGGTCTGGAGAGCAGAGCGATTCAACCACCGCGGCAAGCCCCAAACCAGACCCGCCGCGACTTTGTCAAACTCCCACAGCCAGTCCACCAATTTCGGCCACCGGTTCATGATCCCCTTACCTGCGACAGTAGCTATCGCAGCGTTGGCCATGTGGGTATTGAGCAGGTGGATAACGCCTTCAACGACGGGTTTCCCAAGCTACGACAGTCCAGTCAGTTAACTTCTTCCCTCCAAACATTACCGAAGAAAAAGTACATACCGGAAACCTTCCCTCCAACTCCTCCCCAAAAAACTCCTGATACTTCTCCGAAAGCATATTCGCCTTTGCCGTCGCGGCGAGGTGGTCGTGGAAGATCGCGTGCAGCGCCGCAAAGTACCTCTGGTCGGGCGGGGTGTTCTCATATCCCGGGAGGGGAACCTTCCCGCGACCGGATTTATCGTTGAGGAACTTTTCGCGGTCGGGTAGGGGGGCGCCCCAGAGGTTCTCATAGATCATGTGGAAGAACTTGTCGGAGGAGATGGGGAGGGAAGGGCGAAAGAGGGCTTGAATGTGGCGAGGGGATGTGATGAGGTAGACCTTGATGAGGGGTGTGAGGTGGAAGCTGAGGATGTTTTTGGAGGTTCTGGCGAGGTGGGCTCTGCGGTGGGAATTAGTTGGGAGAGAGGAAGGGGAGAGAAGGGAAATGGGGAGGTGGTTACCGGGAGCGATCGAGAAAGGTTCTCATGTTTGTCATGTAGTGGTATGTGTTGGTGACATAGGGGATGGTGGAAGGGAGCTTGGGGGCGGCGGTTTCGTCATCTTGGTTGTGCAAGATGGTGAGGACTGGGAGGATGATTACAGTGACGAGAATAATCGCTGCGGTGTAGGGGCGCTCGGTGATCCATTCATTGATTGCGACGGTGGTCGCCATCTTGGACGATGTTGCTGGTAGTGACGACGGGAAAGTGCTAGGAGGGGCGTTGATGAAATTAGGTAGAGGAACCCCCTCATTTTCTGCACCTCAGCGCATTCGAATACTGGTCGCATACCTATCTCGTATCAGCCAACATCAAACCCTAAAATGGTTTAGATTGAGCTTTCTGGAGCGAATAGCAAGTGAAGCCAATGCTTACGGTGTGCTCGCTTACAGGGTGGTGCATCGAAACCAAGCCACTCAATGGTGATGGAGGGGTTGACTGTAGCTCCCATAAAATTCAAAAGTCAGCATGTACAGGATTGCTTTGTTCTCTTGGCATCACCGTTCTGTCCTTGGGCGTTGGAAATATTGCATGACGGAGGTTCGGCCATCCTGGTGTGACCTGAAGGCAGAAATATTGCTCAGCTGGATGGCTTCCGAAGCAAGAGATGCCACAATCACTACTGCCGGCCAGTATAAGCTCAGTATATGTAGTAACCTCTGAGTCCCATTTGTGCTACCTATTACCCACAATACTAACTCGAGGTAGCCCAGTGATAAAAAGGTAACCATGAACGCCATGGCGCCGCTCTCTTCTTCTGTAGCATAGCTTCTTCCATCAAGTTTAAGAGTTGTGCCGTCTTTTCTTCGCCAAACACCTTCGCAAATATTATCCGGACACTCAAGGGGTTTTGTTTGTTATTGTCAAACCAACAGGAAGGGCTTGCGTTGTACCGAATCATCAACCTGCAAGTCTGGAACCACGCCTCCTTCAAAAGCGGAGTGGCTTCATTTCTGGAGGTCGATTCATAGCAGGATACCAGGAAGAGCGCCCAGACCGTTCTTTTCTCGTTCAGGTGGACTCTTTGGTTCGGGTCAGCACCATTCTCCAAAAGCATTTGAATCATCTTGATGTCGATAGCACATTCATCCCTCGTCGAGTGGTAAGGCATGGTGACTGGAGTGACTCTTCGTGGGCGAAGAGCATAATCCAGAAGAGGTCTACCTGTTTTGAGTTTCAGGCATCCTGGATCAACATCAAGTCGTGCTCTGACATACTTCGTGAGACGTGCTTGGATTGTGAGGGCCAGAAAATTGCAATTGCCTCCCTCCCGGTATTCATTGAGCCCCTAAACACGGGGCATATCCCGAAGGTGGGTCCAGTGATAGCGCATGGATGCAGCCGTGAAGAAAGTGCAGACTCTATCCATCTCATCCAAAATGGGGGCAAGAGGCGATGTCGTGGAGCCATCCAGCTTCTCGGCTTCGTGAGCATAGTAGAGAAGTTCATCAACAATTTGAATGAGTCGTGTTATCTGTGTTGGTTTCTGGATGTTGATCGGAGGCAATCCCTTGAGAAGAAAGAGCATCATGTGCCCAAGAGAAACGAGAGGTTGGAATTGTGATTTGAGAATGTCGGTCAGCTGCTGATAATGACAATCTCTCAAATAATCCCGCACTGTTCGATGCAAGAAGTCCACTGGATGGTCGAGGAATACTGGATGCGGCCCGTCGTCCACGATGAGCAAGTCACTGCAACGGTTGTGCAGGCGGTCCTTTTGAACCTTAACCTCGTCGGCTGCGAGACCAACCAGCGGGGATATCGGGGCCTTCATGGCGTACAAAGGGTCCAGCTTCTCACGCTCAAGTAGCGAGAAGGCGAAGAGTGGGAGTGGCTGCACTTCTTCGACTGTAATCAAGAAGATGCGTGCCATATCTTGTTTATGAATGGGGTGGACACCATCGATGATGAACTTGAAGTAGGCTTCTAGGTCTTCAGGGAATCGATCAAGGATCTCGCGAAGTTTAGTGATTCCCTCGTTGCGATTGACTGCCCGCACCAAGTCCCGCGTGACAAGAAACACCCATAACCAAACGCCCTTTGCGATATCCGCAATTATTGATATGATTTCACCGCAGACGGGATCACAAGCTCGAAATTTCTGAAACTTGGCGTTGGGTTGCAGTCTATGCAGAACATATCTCCGCATGTCGTCTTTGGTGTGATCGCTGATCGTCAGGGTCTTTCGGTTGCCATCGAAGAAATCGTCCAGCAGTGGTCTTGGACGGCTGGAAACGCAGAGCTTGATGGTGCCATGATGCCGAGACAGGAAGGACAAAAGATGGGCGATGTCTTCTTCATCGCCATGGTACTCATCCAGGCCATCAATAAAGAAGCAAAACTTGGCGGCAATGCAACCCATATCAAAAACCGCTTCCAGTGTCTTTCGTAGCTCGCCCACCGTCCATGCATCTGGTGCTTTTGCACAGACCTTGGGGACCAGTTCTGGTGCGTGTCTGAAGATTTGACAGAGAAAGGTTCGTAGGAGGCCTTCGACCGACTTCTGCAGCTCAGAACCTTGGTTCCAAAAATAGAAGCTGCCACGGTGTAGCTTCTCTGTTCCAGCCCATTTGTGCAAACAATTTTCTGTTTCATGATGCTCAGATGCGAACTTCATTAACGTTGATTTGCCACTTCCAGCCTTGATTCCAATGCCAGATGAATTAGCACATGATTGACCGGATGAACTGAAAAAATATGCAATGGTCGGTCTCGAGACGTACTTTACCAGTAACCCAAAATATGCCATCTCCGGACTCCAACCACTTCCGGAATCCTGTCTTCTCCTGCATCAGCCACTCGTTCGTGGAATTTTCAGCTTCCGGAATCAACGAAAACCTGCGTCGGATCTCTACAAAAACCAAGCTCTTAATGACCTGATATGTGCGTTGACAATTACTAAATTCATCGGTGAAGGATCGAAGCCTCCTCGTCAAGTCACCAATTTGCGAGTCGTACTGTTGTGGCTTTACTGCCTGCGCACTCGCCGTCAAACGTAAAACATCGTCCCAGATGTTGTTCAAGTAAGGATCCTCGACGATGGCCAGGTCTTGCCGCAGGGATTGTAGTGATTGAAGCTGCACCACAATGGCTGAGTCGCGTTCTCTGAAGATAGGATAATAGATTAGAATAGGGAAATTTCCGGGCCGGGACAATCCTGTGAGATAAAAACTGACCGTTCTAGAGCTTTGTTGATGTGTAATGTTGTGTCGAAGGAAATCTTTTGCCATTTCGGACTCGCTCAGGGGCTGTCACAATAGCAAGAGGCACCCCACCCTCTTTGCTGTTTATGTTATTTTCAGTTACACGCTGGTCGAAAATGGAAATCAGAAATAAAATCGGCGGCCAAAAGATACTTAGGGCTTCAGGTCAATACAAACAGCGTAACGGGCTGAGCCCTATGGTAGCCTCGGCAACCCGCGGCCGTGGTGGAACTGCCGGGTAGGGCGTGGTCTCACCGACAACCCCTGATGAAGCTATTCCCACTTCGCAGGTAGCGCGTGCGCGCCATACTGTCTTGTATGACCAGACCTATAGAAGCGTGCCTTTTAATTTCTCGGGGTGAACCTCGCCGCGGTAGTTACATATAAGGGCTTGATCACTCTGCGCACGCGAGCCTCGAGCTCCTTAGCGAACTAGGTGAATCTCCCGATAACCCGCAGGTTATTTTACGACTTTCTCTCGGCTAATCCACGCTTCCTAGTATCAAGCGCAGTCGCGCCCTGAAATCGATTCTTCGCCGTAAGCCCAGGCAGGTTTTCCATTGAACCACTCAAAATACAAGGGCCTTTGGCCCCTTTTTAGCGCCGCTCACAGTGAACCCTAACCCTCACAACGCTTCAGACCCAAACGCATCTAGCAGCATCCAGAAGCCAACTCTGTCAAGACCCCTAGTAAGCATTGCGACTAGTGCGCAAATGAAGCCCGGCCCGAGATTTGGTGAGCGGCCGGTGATGGGGGTAATTGGGTCGCGATCGAGACCTGATGCTGGACCAGGTCTCTGGATGGTCATATGACGCAGCAATATGGAACCTACCAGGATCTGTGCCAATGTGTCGATACGACATATTACGACCGTCAACGGAGTTCATGGCTTAGCTAGCCCTCAAGCTCTCGCTAGAGATGACGTGTGGCTACAACGCCCCGAAGCTTGGTAGGGTCAATGGAACGTCGGTTAAACACAAATCAGGCAACTGACTGGGGACAGATTGTCGACTTGGTCCACACCAGAGGTGAATACGAGTGCCGAGTCCACCAATCATCATCGTTATCGCTTTGCACCTAGGTATTTGCACTGGTAGTTAAATGCTGCGGTCCTGCTTTGTTTCTCTAGTACTTTCACTTTTAAGCAATAGTCCTTCGCAATCGGCTCAAGCACAAGATAACTGGCTCACACTCACTAGACTGAACAACTTCCAAACCACATATCCAATTCACGGCACTCCAGCCCGCCAATTGCCAAAATGAAGCTCTCACTTCTTGCACTGGCCAGTGCTGCTTCCGCGGCCGTCATCACCACGCGCGATGTTGTTTTCGAAGCCCGCAACTTCACCGCCAGCTGCGTCCCTCACAGCGCCATGTGCTTGTAAGCATTCCGCCCCCCTTGAACTCTCACCACAATTCCTTCCTATCCAACACGTTAATATTAACACGAGACAGCTACTCCCTAAATGCCTTCATGCCCGGAACCATGGACACCCTAGGCTATAACTGCACCGCCTCCGGTGTGGGTGGCCTGGGAATCCTCCCCGAGATCAAAGGCGGCACCTGCCCTCCCTCATCGCGTACTTTCGACGTCCTCCGAAACGAGACCGGTATGACCGTCATCGTCAGTGTTCAAGTCTCTCGTCTTAGCTACACCAGGGGCGCGCATTTCATCCCCAGTGAGCAGATCCAGATCACCAAGGGCGTTACTCCGACTGGGGATTACACGGCCTATGTTGGACCCAAGGACTTTCCGCTGGAGCGGATATGGTAGTGCAGGGATGATGGACGTTGAATGCGGGGCATAGGTATGCAAGATGCTCGTGATCATGCAGCACATTGTCACCTGTGGATCTCAACTGGGTGCAGACGTCATGATAACATGTATTTTCTCCTCGTACTCGATCCCGCGGTAGAACCAAAAATGAAAAAAATTGAAAATAAAAATCGAAAGAACAAAAAAGGCAAACAGAACACACTGCCTGGTTGCTCGAAGGAGATGACTTGGAGCTCCCATGGTGAGGTTGACTGGAATCTAACAGTTACCAAACGCAACAATAGTGAGTGTTCCACCGCTGGTAGTCAAATGCTTGGCCTAAAATAAAGAAAGTAAAGGTTTGCACTACCGTAGAATCTCGCGAAAGTCGGATTTTCCTTGTGGCTGGACCCAATAGATGAGCGAATCGTGGTTTTCGGCGATAAGTCTGAGTAGCATGTTGAGATGCGTTTGTACGGGCGCATCTCCAACATGCCAAGCTAACATAGTATGGACATGCGAGTGTTGCTATTTGTCCTGCACCTTAAGAATGTACGCAAGGACTAACATCAACTTAGTACCCCAAGGCATTAATTACTCTATAAAAAACTAAGAACAGCCAGCAACATTTGGGTTTACCTGAGTCCTAAGTATCTTTTAACCGCCAATTCTATTTCCGATTTCCATTTTTGACCAGCGCTTAGACTACATGTAAGAGCATCCTTGTCACTGCACAATCGAGGGGAGTGAGCGTATTAGACCGGCGGAGAACTTGTCCCCACATTTTGGCAGTATGTCTTCCGAAACCAGAACCAAATTTCCCTAGAAGTGACACTCTGGATGTTCTTTGAGTCTCGCCTGAGTAGTGATCAATCGTTGATGCAATGACTTCAGATCACCTGAGACATTTGCTGTCTTCAAGAATTGGGTTCTGAAGGTCTGACGGAGAGCCCTCGAGGTGGATGATCGCCCTTGCTTCTGAACTTCGCGTATCTCAGCCTCCAACTGTTGGCAAGTATCAGCCAGTTCTATGATGCGCTTTTCGTGCTCTGATAAAGGAATGCTACTGTTGTTGTTTTGAACACCATCTGGATAGGTTTGCTTGATTTGAAGTGTCAAAGCCTCGACCTCCGTAAGGGTGTGCTTCAGCGCATTTTCTTCCGCTGGTGTCGGGAATCGTGATTGTTTGATGCAATCGACGAATTTGATCGCAAAATCTACGAAAGTGAGGATGCTGGCCCCAAGCCCTATGATCGCGATTGCTTCTGCCATGTGGATTCGTGACCCTTTGCTCACATCAGAAGTGTGACTTTGGAGGAAATAGCGCGTGTTGAAACGCTGATCAGAAAGAGACAGGCCGAGGGGTAAGGGAGTGAAGAAGAGACCGGGATGGCAGCGTGTCGAGCCATGATTGGTGCCTCATTCTGCATGGCAGCCAAAAGCCACCGCCACCTACGAGTGATCCCCTGTTTCTGATGTTCACCAGGTTCGCGGTCCCTTAAACTCATCGATAGCGTTGGTAATAAGCCGAGCCGAGTTAAGCCGGCCTCTAACTTGACCTAGTTTGCCTGATTTTCTACCCGGCTTACTTAAGGCTATCCCCCGGCTTAACCTAACTTACCGGCTTAATAAGCCGGAGGTCTTTAATAATAATAATTTCGACCTAAATTCTTAGTAAATTAAATATATTTTCTATTTATTTATATTAAATATTTAGTATTTTCTGTTAATTTATTTATAGGCCTACTTATAGGCCTTTTTCTATTATTTTATATATTCTATTTTATTTAAAAACTCGGTATTTAATTTATAATATTAAAAGTTATATATAAGTTTAGCTTTACTAAATAATTTCTTTACTTTAAAAAATATTTAAGGGATAATAAATAAGTTTAATATTATATATAAAAGTGTCACGGTTTTGGCATAAGGTGGGGGAATAGGCGAACCAATAAAGGCTAGACCGGGGACTGGGGCAAGGCTCACGGGCCACAGTCCAGAAGGAACCAATGGGAGCTGGACCGGGGACCGCGGCGGGGCTCACGGTCCACGGTCCAGAAAGAGCCAATCAGGTGAGGACCGAGGACCGTCTGGGAGTCAACGGTCCACGGTCCAGGAGAAGCCAATGAGATGAGGACCGAGGACCGTCTAGAGGTCAACGGTCCACGGTCCCAAGGTCTATATATACGGAGGAACTAGATGGTTAGTAGATAGTTCCGCAGTATGCAATATAAGTCATAATCGTTAGTATCTTAGCTATTATAATTAAGACAAGTCATTATTGTACACTGTTTAGCTATACCGAATTAGGATTATTTAGAAGTACCTTCAATTAATATCCTTTTTAGAGGTTCTGGATAGGGGTTCGTCACACGTTGCATACTCACTTCAACTCTGTTACGGATAAGTTGAAGGTTACCTTACTACCACTATAGCCGACTAAGAGAACGTTCGTATAGGCGGTATTTCCGCTATTACGTTTATCGATGGATAGGCCGTTACGCCGGAACTTAGCATTCTCGACCAGCTTCTCGCACGTATTAAGGAGCTCGAGGAGAGAGCCTAGTAGGCCGAGGATTAGATTTTCGCCGTTAGCGGAGGAAAGAAGTACGTAGCTAAGTTCCCGGTACCGGAGCGTTATAGTAGAGGGAAAGGAGAGTTTAGAGGGTTCCTAATCTAATTTAAGACTTATTTTCGGCACTACCCGGATATATTCCCTACGGAGGAGTTTAAGGTGCTATTCGCCGTATTTAGGCTTAAGAATAGAGCATTAGTATAGTTCGAACCGGTTATAAACGACTATTATAAGACGAAGGCTAATAACCGTAAAGATATTACGGTCGAGTATTTTCGTAATTATTAAAGGTTCAAAGCTAAGATTAAAGAAGTATTTAGGGAATACGACGAGGTACGGCGTATTTAGGAGCGATTCGCAGGACTATAGTAGACTCGTTTAGTAGCCGATTATACTGCTTTATTTAAAACCGATAGCCTATATAGCGAGATTAATAATAAAGGGCTAATATAACTATTCTATAATAGCCTTAAGGAAGAAGTAAAGGATAAGTTGTATAAAGAGGAGAGACCCGATATTATAGATAAATATATCGCTATAATTATACGTATCGACGATCGATAGTTCTAGTACCGTAAAGAAAAGAAGGGTACCCGGGGACTATAGGGCACCTACCGTCTAAATAATAAGAAGAAACGATAGTACTTTAGTATTAGTTACTCCGGAACTACCTACGTAGGGCTTATAGAAGTCGACGCGGTTTAATAGTAAGTACCTTAAGGTTAGGGCCAGGGTAAGGGTAACCTTAAGTGCTTTAATTATAGGAAGATAGGTTATTTTAAGAAGGATTGTCGGGTACCTAGGTAACTTAAATGGAAGAAGGAGGTTATAGTAGTTACTATATCGGGAGGCGCGAGGGTTATCGAGATCGTAGTAGTCGAGCGTGAAGAGGAAGACTACTAGCTTGAGGAGAGACGGCCGATAAGGTATTAGTTCTAGGAACTTACGGAAGATCTAGAACGGCTTAAGGATAAATATTAAGAGGTAAACGTATAGTTCCGGGAGCTGTAAAAGATAATTACGGAGGAGATTAAGTACTCGAACCCGGTACTATTTAACGGATCTATACGGTAGGTTATACTAGAGACCAAGTATAAATAGTACCGCAGTATAATATTATAGCGGACCTACGGAATAAGTAAACTTATATTTAAGAGTTGGGAAGAGTTTTAGGAAAATAAGAAGATCGCTAATATAGGGCTTACGTAAGAGCCTAGATAAGTACCTTAGTACCAGTAGTATAAGCCACGCGAAGGAGATATAGTATAATTACATCCCAGACACCCAGAGTATAGGAGGATGCCTTAGTTCCAGTATATTACATACGGTTATGGAGAGCACTACCAAAGCAAGGCTCTCTAAGGACACTGGCCAATACAGTAGGTAGGAAAGAACGGAAATCCCAGACCGGTTACGAAAACTATGGCTAGGAGAAGTCGATAATAGGAGGAATTAAACGACTATTTCCTGTGGAAGTAGGGAGATCTAGTGGGATTGGAGGAGGGACTTTAGGTTATATAGTTTATATTTAGGTATGCGAGATGCTACTTCGAGTAGATAATGGACTGGGGAGAGAATACCGCCGACGAAAAAGAATTCGGGTTAATGTAATATAAAAGTCCGGATTACGCCTTTTACCTACGAGCAAAGGCTAAGCAGTACCACGAGACTAAGGCCGAGGCTAGGGCCGAGGAGCGAAGGATATATAATAGGAGGAGGATTCGATAAGGTGTTAAAGACGGAAGGTAGGAAAAGGCCTAGAAGTAATGGTTAGCCGAGTTTGCGTTGCTGGTTAATTCGAAGTAGGAGGACGCTTTTAAAGTACGATAATACTTAGGAAATAACTTACGGCCCTTCGCGGGGGCCGTTAACCTCTAAGGAACTACGAACGATACTGTTGGAAGTACCGGAAGAAGAAGGTGTAGGATAATAACCTAATATTAGTTAGCGAGGTTACTGCTATATAGGGCGGAGGCGGAAAGAAAGATAAGCGTTTCCGGGTTATAACGTACTGGAAAGGGCTTTAAGCGTTAGTATTAGTAGATAGAGGTACGGAAGTTAATTTAATTTCACTATAATTTATATACTAAGTTAGAATACTATGGAAAGAAAAGAAGGAATAGGTTATCGTTAAAGGATTATTCAGGACTTAGAAAATCTATAGGGAAACGTTACCCCTAGATATTATAGTCGAAGGGAAAATAACCTTAGTTATATTCGATATTATAAATATAGGACTATTAAAAGATATAATCCTTAGGTACCTATAGTATAAGGATTATAACCTAGATATCGATTAGAGGGATGGTAGCTACCTACGACCGAAGGAAGATCGGAAGTATCTAATTAACGATAGGAGATTAGGGGTACGATTGGAGCAGCGTACGGGATAAGCACCCTCTATAGCACCACCGTAAGGAGTATAAGAAATAATAGTATACTCCGTTAATATAGGCGGCAGGATCGAAGAAATAGGGTTGACGACGTTAGTAGAGATATCGGAGGTTAATAAATACGTCTATTATAATAATATAGAGAAAGGCAAGAAAAAGGCGGTACCGGTGGAATATTAAGGATACCTAGCCTTCACGGCTAAGTATTTAGAGGGACTTCTAAAGCGAGGACCGTAAGACTATAAGATTAAATTAAAAGAAGGAGTTAAATTACGGTTATTTAAAGTTTACTATATTAACGATAAGTAAAGTAAGGAGTTACGGAAGTATTTAGACGAAAATTTAAAGAGGGGATATATTAGGGAGTCTATATTACTAATAGGATACCCCGTATTCTTTATATCGAAGAAGAACAGTGGTTTACGACTATATATAGATTACCGCTAGCTAAATAACAAGACGGTGAAAAATAGCTACCCGTTACCATTAATATCTAAGTTACGGAGTTAGTTAACTAAAGCGCAATAGTTTATACATTTAAATATATTTATCGGGTATACCTATATACGGATTAAAGAAGGAGATAAATAGAAGATAATATTTCGTATACCCTATAGTTATTTCGAATATCTCGTAATACTATTTAAGCTTATTAATACGCCCGCAACGTTCTAATCTCTCGTCGATTATACGATCCGAAAGTACTTCGATAAAATAATAGTATATTATTTCGACGACGTTCTTATTTATTTACGTACTTTAGAGGAGTATAAGCGTTATATACGAGAGATATTCGACGCGTTATATAAAGCCGGATTTTTAGTAAATAAAGAGAAGAGCGAATTCTATATATAGAAGATAGTATATCTAAGATATCTGATATTACTAAGTGAGGTTCGTATAGAACTTGAGAAAATTGCGGTAATCAAAGATTAGCCTATACTACAGTTATAAATATACATTAGGGAGTTCTTAGGGTTTATTAATTTCTATCAGATATTTATCCGGGGGTACGCGGATATCGCGCGCCTACTCAACTACTTAACTAAGAAGGACGTGGAGTTCCGGTAGGGGTAGAAAAAAGAGTAGGCCTTTTAAGAGCTAAAAGAGGCTATTTTGAAGGACCCGGTACTTAAATTGCTAGACCCTAATCGACCATTCAAGGTCGAAGCTAATATATTAAACTATACAATTGGAGGATAATTGGGCTAACGAAACGAGGACAGAAAGCTATATCCGGTAGCCTTCTTTTCGAAGAAGTTAGAAGGGGTTCGTTAAAACTACTTAATTTACGATAAGGAGCTACTTATTATTATCGAAACGTTCGAAGAGTAAAGGCCATACTTTAGTAGTATTAACTACAAAATATAGGTCTATACGGATTATAAAAACCTACGATATTTTACTATTACAAAAGTCTTTAACGTATAGTAAACCCGATAATCAAAGTTTTTTTCGGAATTTAATTTCTAAATTAACTATAAAAAGGGTTCGGAGAACGCTAAAGCAGACGTACTTAGCCGGCGAGCCGACCACCATAAGGATGTACCTAAGGAGTTACCACCACTATTTAAGGAGACGCCGGAGGGCACCCTTAAATATCCACTTTAGCCGTAGATAGAGTATTACGTAGTATATTATAAGTAAATTACTTCTAGTAAATACTAAAGGAAAATAGGCGATGATATTACGGAGTAATACTAGCAGGAAAAGTTAGAACCGTAAGGTATTTAGAAGGATAATTAAGGACGACTATAGTATAAGAACCGGGCCTACGTAGAGCCAGGTGCCAGGAAAGTACTAATGATAGAAATCTACAGGTCGAAGCTCGGGGGATATATAGATATTACTAAGATTATAGAAAAGATTAAGTAGCACTTTGACTAGCTAAAGATCAAGGACGACGTTAAAGAAGCTATTTAGTTATACTATACGTATAAGAGAACTAAAGTTACGAGGTATAAGCCTTATAGATTTCTAGAATTACTATTAATAGCCAAACGGCTATAGAGTTTAATTACGATAGACTTTATTACTAAGTTACTAAAATCCAAAGATACGGTAACCGGCGTCAAGTACAACAGTATATTAACGGTAATCGACAGACTTACTAAGTAGGCATACTTCTTACCTTATAAGGAGACCTAGTCGGCAAAGCAATTAGCGGATATAGTACTACGGTATATTACATTAACATATATATAACTAAGGGAGTTTATTACGGACTACGATATTAAGTTTATATCAAAGTTTTAAAAAACATTAATAATAAGATTAGGGGTAAAGAGTAAAGCATCTTCAGCCTACTACCTTTAAACAGACGGTTAAACGGAACGGCTTAATTAGATTATAGAACAGTATTTACGGAATTATATTAATTTCGAGTAAAACGATTAGGTTAAACTATTACCTACGGCATAATTAGTATATAATATATCGCTAATAAAGACGACGAAAGTTACGCCTTTCTTTATAAACTACAGATACAAAGTAGACTTACGTTAAGAACCTAAAGTAGAGGTACCTAAGGCTGCGGTTAAAGTAAATAAGTTATATATACTCTACAGTAAACTTAAGGAAAAATTAAAGTTTATAAGAGAAAGGATACAGAAATATTATAATTCTAAAAGGTTTAAAGGACTTTACTTTAAAGGAGGGGATATAATATTCCTTTCTATATATAATTTACGTACTAAGAGACCTAGTAAGAAGCTGGATTATAGGAGAGTAGGCCTATTTAAAGTTAAGAGGAAGATATCGAAGACGGTATTCGAATTAAAACTACTTAGTACGATATATCTACAGTTATATACTTTTTATATCTCACTTTTGGAATCCGTATTACCGGTAAGTAAAGCTAATACCTAGGAGGTGGCGGAGGACGAAGAAGAAGAATATAATATAGAAGAAGTACTGGATTTACGGTTTAATAGAGGTTAATTAGAATATTTAATTAATTAGTTAGATTACCCGGTTACAGATAATTTATAGGAATTATCGATAAATCTAAATTACCCCGATAAATTAAAAGAATTCTACCGGTAATATTTAGACCGACCTAAATAAAAAGATTATATCCTAAGGTTAAGAAGGGTATTCCTAAATCTAGAGTATAGATAACCTCGACGGGAGTCGAATCCGCACCTCCGATATAATAGTCGACGTACTATATACTATATTATAAGGTTAATAAAGATCTAGGGACTTGCCTATAATTAGCGTTACGTATCTTAATTACTGTGAGAAGTTAGAGGAGTTCCACCGGCGGTACCCTAACCGGCTAGGAAGGAAGGACCACTAAAATTAGGATCTAATGGGAAGTTAGAGGGCTAGTCGAGGCCCAGGGAGGGACCTAAAGCGAGAGGATCCTATGGGGTAGCGTCCCGGGCGGCGGCAGGCCGAGGGGAGGCCCCGGAGGAAGGTTCCGGCGGGATAGTAGTAGAGGACTGCGTTATCCGGGCATCTTTTTCCTAGATACCGCGCGTAAATAACTGCTCTTCCCGAGAGCGAAGAAAGCAACGTATTCGTTTTACCCGGAGGAGTTTAGCGGTTAGTTAAGAAAGCTGGTCTTCGAGCTCTTACTCCTTATACTCTAATTTATCTTACTCCTCTATAGCTCGGGAAACTAAAGTGGTTAATAAGGATAAAAGGATAAGGGAGGATATACCTACGAGCGGAGCCTACGTTAGAGCCGTCGTAAGGGATTTTACGACGTATATATTCGGAGTAACGCGAGGAGTCGGAGGTTATATAGTAAGGAATCTCGGAAGTAAAGCAAGTAGAGTAAGGCATAACTTTAGAACCACGGCAAAAGATTCGCGAGGCAAGGGAAAAAGACTCTTCAGTTTTACAATAACGTTTCTATACGCGGTTAGATATAATGAAGGATAGTATAAAGGAAAGAGACTTATATAGTATTAGCAATATAATAAGAAACTAAACCGCAGGGACTTCGGCCTAGAGAGGGAGCATTATGTTACGGTTTTAGTATAAAGTGGGGGAATAGGCGAACTAATAAAGGCTAGACCGGGGACTGGGGCAAGGCTCACGGGCCATAGTCTAGAAGGAACTAATGGGAGCTGGACCGGGGACCGCGGCGGGGCTCACGGTCCACGGTCCAGAAAGAGCTAATCAGGTGAGGACCGAGGACCGTCTGGGAGTCAACGGTCTACGGTCTAGGAGAAGCCAATGAGATGAGGACCGAGGACCGTCTGGAGGTTAACGGTCCACGGTCCCAAGGTCTATATATACGGAGGAACTAGATAGCTAGCAGATAGTTCCGCAGTATACAATACAAGTCATAATCGTTAGTATCTTAGCTATTGTGATTGAGACAAGCCATTGTTGTACACTGTTTAGCTGTACCGAACCAGGATTGTTCAGAAGTACCTTCAACCAGTATCCCTTTCAGAGGTTCTGGATAGGGGTTCGTCATAAAAAGCCTTAAAAAATCTTTAGTTAACTTTATTAATTTATTAAATAATTAGATTTTTTATAGATTTTATATATTTACTTAAGTAAATAACGATTTTATTAATATTTTTAAAAATAAAGAATAATTTATAAAAAATATAATTAATTAATGGATTCTTCTATTTCTTAAAGCTTTTAAATGTCGATACCGGTAAAAGTATAAATATTTAAGATAAAGCTAGGATTAGTAAAATACTTTATAAAGGCTAAATCTTTATAAAAGGGTTGGATTCTATAAAGTATTAAGCCGAAAATAATAATTAAAATTTATAAAATATATGAATAATATAGTTTAATTATAACTAAATAATAATTTAAATTATATAATAAATTAAATAATAAATAAAGATTAATTAATAAACTATATTTTTATCTATTAATTTAATATATTTCTTTAACTTTTTAATAATAAAGTTAAAGCTTATTTAAATAAAATAAAAATTAAATTCCCTGAATTTAAAAGAAATACGTTTTTAATTATTAAAAATATCGTTTTTTATATAGTCCTTGTCGTTAACGATAATAATATTTTTTTCTTTTTCCGATTTTATAAAAAAATCTATATCCGGTAAAAAAAAATTAAAGTCCTAATTACCGATATACTTTATAATATCATTATAATACTATAATAATAATACCGTTATCCTTTAAGACCTCCGAAATTAGGAAATTAATATTTCCGAATTTATAAAAAAAAAGAAATTCCTCCGAAATAACGAAAGGATAGACACTTCTATTTATATATTAATATTTCCTTAAATCCTATCTCTTTATAATAAAGCCGGGATTTTTAAACTATTAAAAGTAATAAAGGTTAATTATTTATCGAATTTTTACTTTTTATTAAGTAAATACCTTAAAAACTAAATCGCTATAAAAACTACTTTAATAAAATATAATTCCTTACTTTTAAAAGCTTTAATAATTCGTTAAAAAAACTTAAATATTAATATAACTATTAATAATATTACTTAATTAAAAAATAATAAATAATTAACTTTAAAAAATCTTTTAAAAAAATCCTTCTTTTATAAAGCTTTAATAATAAAATAATTAATTTCTTAACGTAATATTAAAGTCTTTTATATTATTAAATAAATTAAGTTTTAATAAATGTTAAAATACAGCTTTTGCTTGTGGATTTTACAGTGTATCTGAGCCCTGTAGAATACAGGACCTCAGAGGCAATACAATGGCTTGGAATCACATGCTCACTAACGCTCTACCGTGGCGATCATATAAGCTTTCAGACCTCCGAACGGACCTCCGATTTAACCTGGAGATCTGTATAGCTAGCGTCCGGAGTTCCAGATACTTAGCGTACGGCAACGGAGAAAGGATTGGGGGAGGAATACGGAGCTGAAGATCTATAAGAGGCTTGCCCTCAGGACTATTTACTGTGATGCTTTTCTTGCCTATTAAGTCAATTCAATATACTGGTTCACCACATCTTTCAGTGCCTCACAAGCCTGTATTACTGTAATCACCTTATATATTATAGGGCGCCGCCCCTGTGATTGATCTTCCTTCAGTGCCTAGCCACTGTCGTAGGCTGCAGATATAGCCTCCTTCATTTTAAGTACACTACGCCAATCTTCGGTTCCCAGCGCAGGTCTACATCATACAGACCTGCGAGACACTATATCTTCGGTCCCCAGCGCAGGCCTACATTATACAGGCCTGCGAGACACCTATTTCAACAATAAATAATAGATACTCCGTTAATATATAGCTTTTCCGGAGTTCTTAAAACTAATGATATTAATATATTAATAGCAATTATTTAAAAAAATAATAATAATTTCTTTTAAATTAATATACATTTTATTTAAATAAAAGATTACCGATAACTAAAATATAATATTACATAACTAATAACGATATTAAAAACGACTTATATAACTATATTACTATATTAAGTACTAAATATAATAATTTTAAGGAAGGTAAAAGGTCTACTAAAGTAATTAATGAAATAATTAAAAGTAATAAAAAATAATAAATTTATAAAAGATTACGTAAAAAACGAAATACCGGTTAAATAAGGAATACCTTTAAAAAGTTAAATAAAAAAAGAAATAATCGTTAAATTCGTTTTACTCCGGGCTATAAAAGCTATATTTAAATTAACTAAATAAATAATATAATAGTATAAGACTAAAGACCTTAAAAAACTATATTATAGATCCTTCCGGGTTAATTCTCCTTTGATTTAAGAATGCAAACCGTTAATTAATTAGTTAACGACCTATAACGTAGAAAGTACCATAGTTCGATTTCTATATATAGTATTATTTTTTCGACTTTTTATAATAATTTTTTTTAATTTAATGATTCGGGGGCCAAGCCTCACTTATAAGGGTGGATATTACGAATTAACAGCTTTACTACTAATTTAATATATAGTATATACTATAATACTCGTACTATCTTTTATATTATATAGGTCTTACTTTTATTAAATATAAACACTAATAAGTTTATATTTAATTCCCGGCAGAGTCATTTATTTATTTTCTTTTTTCTTCTGTACCTTAGAATCTACATAATACAATACCATCAACGAAAGTCTTTTCCTTTAGATTCTATTGAGCCTTATAATAAGCCCTAGGATTGAGGAGTAATAAGGACACTACGTCTAGTAAGGACACTGGACTTTTATTATGCCGGCATTTAATATAGGATATCTAGGTAGAGGACCTATATTAATTATATTATATTAGTCATCATCTTTCACTAGCCACTTACGTGAGGTATAAGGTCTCGGTAAGCCTCCGGCTTGCCCAGCCTTTCCTCCATCTTCCTACATCACCTAATATTACCACTTTTACCTCAATATTCAGGATATATTTTTATTTTCTGTATCAAGAATATATAAGTTAATATACCTAACTTATTACTTATAAGCCGGCAAGCCGAGCCGGTAAATCAACTTAACCTAACTTAGCTAATTTCAAACCTAACTTAACTTACCGGCTTAACTCGGCTTGCCTTATAAGCCAAGCTATAATTTGGCTCGTTGCCAACACTGCTTATCAAGTAGATCTTCAATCTCAACTCTTCTTAAAAGCAACTGATTTTGGAATATTTTTAATATCTGCATGCAGGGTGGGCAATGAGATGAGCCCAGCTCAGCTCTTTAGGTGAGCCGAGTCAACGAGCTGGGCCAAGTTGAAGCAATTTTGACCAGAGCCAAGCCGAGTCTTCCTATTGGCTCGTCCCACTGGCTCACTGAGACGGAAGATATTTGAGGGTTAGGGTTATATATGGGGTGCAGCCGGTGGGCCCCGAGGTCCGGAAGGACCGGGTGCCGGACACCGGTGCCCTTGTGGGGCCGAGGGGTGGCGCCGGGTGCCGGAACGGAATAACCACTTCCGGCTCGTCCCACTACCGTATAATCTCGCGAAAGTCGGATTTGCCTGTGGAGACTTTTGATGGGCTCTATCCCTAACCCGTTCCTAAACTTCCTTGCTTGCATTGCCTTGCAGACAGAGAGGAGACGGTGGGATTGGCCAGAACACCCCTGCAATCTCCATAGGCAAATCCGACTTTCGCGAGATTATACGGTAAGCCGGTGGTATCGAGACGAGTTCGCCCCGGCCAGGAGCCGAGTTCTGGCCCCGATCCGTGAGATGGGCCGAGTTTGGCTCCGGCTCGGCCCGACTCATCTCATTGCCCACCCTGTCTGCATACCTAACACAAAATTTGGCAACTCGGCTAGGTATCTCATCTCGAACTTGCAATGCAAGATGGAAGCTCTGGAGGGGATAGGGTGGCCATTGCTTCACCTACCGTAAGGAAAAGTTCCATCTCTACATGCTGGGTTATATACCTACCTAACCATATTCCTTACAGGTTCTCGTCTACTCCTCAAAATGAACCGATCTTCAACGTGGAGGGTAATGAAGAGACACAAGCCATCTCAGGCGACAATCATAATTCTTCGACGCGCCGTTCGGAACATGATAAAGCCATAATTCGACTTCCAGCGCAGGCAGCCATGGCCATCCAGCGCTGGTTCAAGGGACTGGGCTCGAGGGGTGTGAAGCGGGTTCTGGCCAGGAGGAATGCGGAGCGGGTTCTTGTCGCTGAGTGATGGGGGGATAATCCAGGTACCTAGGAGGCACCCAGACAAACCTTTGACTCGTACCTAATCATACCTGAGCTGAACCATGATTCCCCTCAGCAACCACCGCTCTGGTGAGAAAGTCAACCGACTCAGCCGACCCCTTTATAGACAACGGGACATTAAACACCTCCTCCTTTCTCCCTTCCTCCCCACTTTTACCCGTAGTACACCCAGCCTCAACCCCCTCTTTCCTTCCTCCCATCCAACCACCCTGTCCCACCGTCATCACCCCCTCCCCCTAACTAATAACCCCCCCTTAACAATCTCAACCAGCTGATTAAGCACCACAAACTCCAACCTCAACTTAACCGCATATACAAACGGGTGTAACGTGCACTTCAGCGTAAACATATTCAAAAAGTCAAACGCCGTCAAACCCGCATCCAACCCAACAGCCAGCACCTGAACCCCTATCAACAACCCCACCACCCTTCTCACCACTTTATTCTCCTTTTCCGCCGCAGCACCCACCCCCTCATACCCCGACCTCAAAAACCTAAACGTAAAAACAATATACAACCCACTCAACACCGTCTCCTGCAGCGTAAACACCGTCTGCTGTATCCTCTCCATAACCTCCATCGGCAAAAGCCACTTCTCCCTCTCTCCCACCGAGGAAAGCAGCCCAAACTCAAACACAACGATCGGTGTGTGCAGCACCACAGCGTTAACAACGATCATACCCAGCATCACCTTCAGCAACGTCCTGTTTCGAGTGATGAGATGTAGCCGTGACCACAGTACCACCGAGAACCCAGTTACATTCGATACCCAGCCTACTTTACAAAGTATCGTCACAAACACCGCTGGACAAGGGTTCTCAAACGCCTTGAGGATATACCCCGTCGATTGCAGAACCAACCCAGCCGTCGAGACGAGGAGCGCGTAAAAGTAAACTGTCTTCCTGTTACGGAAGGTGTGGAGGGTCAAGAGGAAGAGTTCGAGGGAGAGGTAATACCCTAGCGTGAGAAAGACTGTGATCAATGCCACGGCGGCTGGACTATAGGGGGTTTAGCCAAAACGTTGATGGAAGGGCGGAAAGGAGGGACATACTTGAGGTTGAGCCAGCCTGGGTGTTCAAACGTCCAGTTGTACTGGGAGAAGGGGACGACTTCTATCGTGTAGGTATCCACCGCCATTTAAGACCCTTTAACGTTTGTGTAGATGGCACCTGAAGGTGAAAGCGGGCGTTGCGGTGGGTGGGAAGCAAATAATTTAGGCGTTAAAAAGGGGCCTATAAAGGGTTAGGGTTATGCAAGTTTCATCAGGTAGCATCGATCACGAGCTGCACAGTGAGAAGAAAGCAGGACAGAACTATCGATCGAATGGAAATATCCCTAAAAGTCAAGAGGCTATATATCTACAAATTATGGACCTTTTCCCATCTGCGCTTAGTAACGTTTGCGTGAGTTTGGCGGGCGATAGGCAGCCAGATAAAAGCCCCAAGCACATACATGTAGACCGAAGATGCGCAGCTGCAGCGAAAATCATCAGCACCAAACTCCAAGACATTTATAGCATTTTTGAGAGCTTGCTATTTTATTGAGTAATTGACTGTTGCCTGTCACCTCGAGGTAAGACTAGAATCTGACAGGCTGCATTTTGACAGGCCCAAAAGGCATCTTCCTCGGTGTGAAGTCTTCGGCATTTGCCTGCTGGTGAGACAGTGCTTACTCACCACCACGGATCCTCTGCAATGTGGCTGCTGATGGCAGTGAGATATGTGTCAGGGAGCGGTAGGGCTGAGAGAGCCTAGACACCAGAGAAAATCCAGACATGGGGCCTCCCACAGTTTTGATGGAATGATCACCAGGAACTTAGCATGGACTGATAAAAAGTGGACATGTACAGAGTTCTATTCCCACAAAGTCTAATATGCTCACAAAACCCATCGCAATACCACAACAAATCCCAAGCGCCACCGTTATCCCCATTCCCACAGGTATTTACCCATATGTCATTTGTACAAATTTCCCACAAATCCAACAGGCCCAATGTGACCCATTTAGATCCCACACAATGCCCATAGCCTCTAAAATCGCCACAATTGCCCACGGTATCATGCAGACAAAAATAAACCCTCAAACTCCAACCCAGACAAACAAAAGCCAGCAACACAAAGGAAAAGCCTCATAACCCATATTGGGACACCAATCTCAAGTCCGATAATACCCATCGTTGTCCGACGACGACGAGGAATCCGACAAGTCATAACTCCCTGACCCGGACATTCCAGACAACAGCTCGCTCTCGTCATACACCACCTCCTTCCCCCCCTTGAAACCATCACCCTCCACCCCTCCGTTGGCACCCATATCGTCCAGTCCGTCGTCAAAGTAGTCTTCTTCATCATCACGGCCGGTTTCGCCTCCATTGATACCAGAACTCGTAGGCAAACCCAGCGGAAGCGTGCTACCGTCCTGGGGGGACAACACACCACCAAAGAAAGGGTGGTTCTTCTGCAGCGGCTTGCTCTGCGTTAGGAATCCCATGGGAGTATGAACAAAGTCCTGGCCATGCCTTCGAATAGCAAGCCACTCTTGTAGGAACGTCAACGGCCGGGGCGCAAAGCTGTTGTTTTGAGCCTTCTTCAAAACAAGCTCATGTCGCCCATCACCTGCGCCATCGCCTCCATACCCTTGGTCTTCACCGTCAAAGAGACCCAAGTTCTTGGTAGTGCCATCATTGGCATCCACACCGAGGGATTTGCACAAAGCTTCGTACTCTTCCCACTCAAAATACAGTCGACCAGCGAGGATGCCAAGCTCAGTCCTCAGCCATTGGGGCGCAGCCCACCCCTCGGGCAGCGGTGGCATGCTGAAAAAGTTGAGCTTGTTGAACGGCAGCATACTTCTCGTGACCGGCGAGGCATAACAGATAAGGTGAACGCGTGGGTGAGTGATGCTATCGCGAATCATTTGGATCATGATTTCAGCCTCCTCCGGGATCAAAACGATGGCCGTCTGCATGGATCCGCTCCACAGAATCCAATTCACCGGCCGCAAGAAGGTATCCTTCGCCAGATCAGTGAATAGTCTGACCGTACGCCCAAATTCGACCGACACGAACAACTGCGAGGTCTGGTCCTCGGCCCTTATCTTGTGTTTTCGGCCAACAGCTGTCCGGCTAAGCAGCTCGAAAACATGGCAGACGGATAGGCTGCCAGGCGGAATCCTTCCAGTCCGGGCAAATATCTCGATTTCGCGGCCAAGACCGGGAAAGGTAAGCGCATCGTATATCACCGGTTTCTTGACCTGGCGGACCGTCTCAACCTCAAACGCCACTTCGCGCTCCTGTTCTACCTCCTGCAATGCTGACCCATGCACGGCTCGTCCGGTGTCCTGGAAGCCCTTGCGACGGTTATTGAGCTCCCTCAAAAATCCTGAAACCTTTGGATGTGAGGATGACGCCTCAGCCGAGAGCTTTGCCGCCTTCACCTTGATCTTCGGCTCATACATCTCCTGTAGAGTCTGGAGCTCATTTTGTTTGATGGCTGCCACATAGCTCGCTTGTTGGCCTGGGTGGGTCAGGCAGTCCGGGTTATCGATGGCTGCCTGTGTCCTTCTGCAGAAATCCATACCCTGGGAGAAGTAAAGAGGCTGTAGCTGCTCAATGCCATCACAAGTGTTGTCGAGAAGCCAGCAAATAACATCATGCGAGTCAATCTTGTCAAATACTGTCTTTTTCCGTAGGTCCTTGATCACTTGATTGACCTCTGGGGGAACGAAGAACATAATGCGCTGGCTCTTCCCAAGTTGGCGCAATCTCATGGCGGCTTGTACCGTATGATCTTTAGACTGCCCTTGGCCAACAGTCAGGGCACCACAGGCATCCAGAGGAAGTTTGAGATCTGTCCCTCGAGTGTGGGCCTCGTCAAGATATACGAGGCACCGTGACAAGTCATCCGCATATGGCGAAGCCAAGAGAGGTGTCCGTCGATCTTGTCTATCGATAACCCATGGCTTGTTGGAAGAATCAAAGTAGAGAGCGGCATTGCAACGACCGTCAATGGATAGCCATGTCTTTGCAAGAGTCATGTTATCCATCTCCAGGATCTGTGCCCCGGCATCGATTAGAACCTGTATGTTGCGCTCCTTGAGCAAGTACAGGAGATCGCGCTCAGTGGCTCTCATCCCGTATCGATCGGTAATGACTTGGCATCTTCTGGATCGCTCGTAAAGCAGATAGGTCAGTACTTCGGCGTTGGTATGGGAGAGCGTTGGGAGATCCGCCTGCTGAATTGTGAGCGGCAGCATGGTACGGTTGTCATTCGTGCCGCTGAAACCTGTTGTAAGCGCCTTGACGCCAACTTTGGATAACTTTGCCTCTTCTGTTACGGCGGAGAAAAGCGGAATGTCCCAACCGCTGGACTGTAGCTTGACCTTGAACTGCTTTGCATGACGTGGAAAGACAAAATTGTTCAGATAGTAGTCAATAACCACCGTCCGGTATCGAACCGCTTTCCAGATCTCATGAATTTGGACGTTGTCCTCCACGTTGATCCCATTCCAGGCCTTGAGTGATTCTGGGAAGTCGTTGCAGCTTTGAACCCACTTATCGTACTCGGTCGACGGGTCATCGGACTTGAGCACGCGGGCTAGTGCTTGCCTGAGCTGTGATTCCAGAATTCCGTCGTAATAAAACACAAGGCAAGTGAAGAGGATTGCCACGTCTGGATGGCCCCATTCAGATTGGTCAGACGGCACACCCTTGGCGTGGAAAGGGACAGCGACCGGATCTCGATTGGGATGCAGGCCGTACTGCACGTTCCATCGCTTCTTCAGGGTCATGATCAAGATGCGATTCACCAACAGGCCGCGGAGCAGATAGACCGTCTGTCTCACCTCCGGCCTCTCTGGACACATCTTCCTCAGCGTGTCCAAAGTGGTCTGGCCGAGCTTGGTCTTTGCTGGGGATAAGAAGTCGACCACTGCGCGCCGCTGTCCCACATTCAAGAGATGCATCGGCAAAATGTTACCAAGCCCATTGGTAATGTCAGATGTCAGCCTATGAAGCAATTCGTCTTCCACATCCTGTCGGAGGAAGTAGATCAAGGGAAATCCACCACCAGGCCTCCGAACCACCTCGAGCGAGTTCGGGAATGAGCTTTGCAAGCCGTAAAGATGTTGATCAACAAGGCTGAGAAGGGCCTGGATCGTGAGCCAGCGGTGGGGACGCCCATCGACAGACATCTGGTTGCCTGAAGGATAGATGAGTTGCGTGCGTGTCGCCAAGGTGTAGTCAGACTCGTCCAAGATATCTCGAGCGTGGGATTTGATCCAATTGTGCACTTTCATCATCGGCTTCGCTTCGTTGATTTTGCCGTCGAGGAGCCTTTGTTGCCCGCTCAACATGAAAGAAAGGTTGTGCTCAGGTAAACAAAGCATGACACCCGCATTGATCATGCTCTGCTTGTGGATGTCGAAATACAGTTTAACATTGCCCTCCTGTGTTGATGTTCGTCGAGAGAAGGGAATATGACGAATGTGGCGATTCAGCATCACACCCAATCGCGACTGAAGCAACAAAGCTGTCTGCAGCAGAAGTGCTTTGGGCACGATCACACGCACAAGGCTTTTCGAGTCAGCCATGAAGGCAGCGCACATGGGAATAATGCATGAAGTCTTGCCTTCCCCCATATTCATCTGCAAGACTGAGTTGCTCCCGGATTCGGGCGAGATGGTGGCCCGCGCTACGTCAATCTGCCCGGGTCTGATCAAGAGGTTGGCTTCGATCTCCAAAAGCAGCCAATCGGGGTGCTGGGCCGGATCCCAGTTTTGATGACCCGTGTTGGCCTCTTCGTCCTGATAGCGAGAGGTGTCACCTGCCATGACACAGTCATTGAGCCTCATCTCCCTTTGGAGTTTGGTCAGGGCAAGTCCAAGCTTTATGAGCCCTTCCCGCATGCCAGGCCCGAAAGCCGTATTGCTGGTGGATCTCAACTGTTCCAGTAAGGCTGTGGTGGTCATGGCAGGCCATAGCCCTGCAATCCGCAGCCAGTCAATTCGGCGAGAAGAGAAGCACAAGGTCTCTGCAACCAGCGATCCCTTTAAGGCCTCGAAGAGACGAATGACTTCGGCTTTTGCAGCATTGTTGGGCCTGATGGCGAGGAATGGCTTGGCAAGTTGGGCAGGGGTCTTGAAACTCTTCAGAGCTTGCAAACTGCAGCGGAGATCCTGAGCATACTTCTGGCGAACCAATGACTTGCTTGTTCCCAGTGTGTCTACAATCTCCTGAAGCTCGTCGATGTATCTTTTGATCTCCCACGCCGACATTTGCGGCTGGGCGTTACTTGCAATTGCCCTATTGTTCACTTGCTTGGAAGCTTGGCGTCCATCCTGGGGCAGGCTGGCAAGAGGACACCACTCAGCGAGGGACCCTGTCGCCTTGATGGCCTGAAATGAAAGATGGGAATCGAAAGTCTTCCCCAGCAGATTTTCGTTCAACGCAGGCACCTCGCCTCCACGCACACGACGCAACATAATCTCCTCAGCAGCCACGATGCTAGCAGGACTGTACTGACCCTCTTGGTGATGCTCATCTAGAATCACCTGGACTTCCTTGAGATGACTGCAGAGTTCCATGTTGCGGTATAGCCGCTGCCACTCGGGAGAAATCACCTTAAATGCAGCAGCAACATCCAGCAAAAGCTGACCACTCGCTATCTTCGAGAGATCTGGCTTCTCGCACGGCCATTGGGCGAGTATGACCTTTGCTAGTTGGTGACAGTCATTCTCACTTCTGATCTCATGAGCGTCCTTGGCAGCCTGTATCTTGCGTCGCTGCTTTGCCGTGAGAAATGCGCCGAGATTTTCTGTCTCATCCGGCGGTGGCGGAATCTTGAAAGGCTGCAGAAGCTTGATGATGTCTTCCAACTGAGGTACAGCTCCAGGGCGAAAGTTGAAGTACAAGGGCCATGGCCTCGGAAGAGGTAGCTCACGAAGTTCCCGCAGAACGGCAAATGCCACAAGTCCCCTGAGAAGACTGTCGTCTGTGGCCTCACGAAAAGCCAAATTGGCGAAGAGGAACACAAGGCTGTAGCAGGATTGGCTCCGAGCTCGACAGAACTCCACAAGAGCGCCCCAGTTCTCTTGAATGTCCGTGTACATTCGGTCATTAAGGGACACCTTGTCGTATTTCTCGCCATACCCACCAACGACATTGCCCAAGGCAAAAATGGCGGCCAAATTGCTCGGAGTTTGGAACTTGGCCGGCCGTGTCCGCAAGAAATGCGACGTTTCCATGACTCTTTTGTAGAGTTTGTCGTAGTTATTGCTCTTGTCCCGCGAAAGGTAGACGCGATCCACACTTCCAGAAGTCATCGCTGCGTCGCTATTCCCTTCCCTTCTCTCATACAGTCGACGTCGGGCCAAGGCCCTTTTGTTGAGCCAAGGTTCACCACCTGCCGGGAGTAGATCAAGTGAGATGTCCTCATTTTCTCGAGGTGGGTGAAACATCCTCAGATCGTTGGATATAGAAAGAATCTGCTGCACGACCGGTCGATAGAGCGGATGCTGTATGTGAGTCGTAAGGTGCTCATCCCAGAAGTCTGTCTTCATACCCTTGAGGCCCGATGGGTAATACTCCCTAGTTGGTGTGAGGCTTGCAACCTGCAATAATAGCGGTACTTCGTTTCCGAGGACTGTCCAGGGGCGACAAATTCCTGATTGTAGCCAGTGGAGGCTTTCTTCGGTTCCAGTGCGGCCAGTCAAGGGGTCGGGCAAGGGAAATGACGTGAGCGCGTGGATCAAAGCTTTGGCATAAACCAGTGCTGGCTCAGCGGCGCAGTCGATTCTGCCCAGAGTGTCATTGATGTCGAATTTTCCGTATTTGTCACTCAGACCGACAACAACGTCAACATGACAATCAGATCGTCTGAACCGAAAGCCCTGGGCACCAGAAGCGGGTAGCGGTACTAGAATTGTCCGACGGAATGGATTGTGGACCCTTCGGCAGACCAACTTGTGTTCAAGCCCGTACCAGGTGCCGGCATCCTGCAGTGGATCAATCTCGAGGCCAAGCTGAGGTGAATAAAGAAGGGAGTTGTGGTTGACGAAGAACAACAGTTCTAGCTTGTTGACTCGAACCTCAAGGGATGACTGGGCTTGGGCCTTCTGCGTGACAAGCAAGTGTTGTCCTTGGGCGAGGCCGTGGACGATGTTGGCAATTCGCTGGAAAAGCGGGGTCATGGGATTCACCAGATTGACCACCCCGCCGCCACGCTGCTGACGCTGGGCGTAGCCGCTGTGTATATCAATTTCCCAGTTCAAGACGTTGCCAAAGTTCCATCGATTGTTGCGCGGCGTAATGTAGAGGCGACCAGTCTTCAAGTTTCTAGCACGAAGGTCAGGCTTGCAAAATGGCGTGGAATTGGTGGCCTGGTCAGAATTACTTACAGCCAATGAAAATTCTCCCATATAAGGGGACTTGGTAGATCGAAGACATTTTTCCGACAGAAGCTTTCACGAGGGATCAGGCGCACAAGCAGGTGATTGTACCGCGCTATGACAACTGTCTCGCCCCTTTCGTATCCGATGTGAACGGTCACACACTTCGGCTGGTATTTGAGGGCTGTTAACCCGGCAAGTTAGTCACGAAATTCCAGCCAATTAAGCTTGGGTATTGACTCACTGTAAGTCATTGACGGAAGGGATGACTGATAAACCATCAGAGGCTGATCCCCAAACAACTCCTTCACCACCACCTCATTCTGGGTATTCTGAGGAAGTCTCTGTTTTCCTGTTAGCCTACTTGTTACATCTCATCTGCTGATATTCGACTTACGCCAACAGGTTTGCCATTGACAAGAAGAGTTCCGAGAAGAAAATTCAGGTGCACGGCTTGGTGATGATCGAGGTCCGTTTCTGTGAGCTCGCACCGAATCCAGCCGGGCTGTTCAACAACAACAGTCGAAGTTGCGGGGTCCAGACGTTCAGCGTCCGGCCAAAATTGCTTCAGGGCATTGTACAGGCCTTCGGGGTGCTGACTGATCGATTGTGCTACAACATTCTGAAGCTGATATGACAGCTTGGTTGCAAACACGAGGTCGTGAAGGGTCGTTTGAGAAAGTGAGTCAAGTTCAGTCGTCATGTTCTCCTGGATTGCCACAGTAGACTCGATATATGCTTCCAATGACACAGGATCGAGGGGAGCGGTCTGGCCGAGGTTGATCATGAACGTGCGTCGACAAAGGAGAGCAGCGCCGAGAGCCCGCTGTTGTAATTGCTGCGCTGTAGACATATCTGTGCAGGTTTGGACCTCCTTGCGAAGCATCCTCAGCCAGCTGATGCATGTATTTCGAGCTTGTGTAACTGACTCAAGGGCCTGGCAATGCAGTTGCGTCAACCCTGCATTACGGGCCAACTCCTGGATGCGCAGGGCGAGCACAATCATGCTTCTCATGAGATGGGTTTCTCTCCAGCTAGCCAAGGCTGCAAGGGTAGCGAGGCGGGTATTCACCTGCTCCAGAAGCTTTTCGACAAAGTGGGTGTCGCGAAATACCGAGTGTACGAGACGCAGAGGATCGTGCTTGTCCGAGCTGGGGCCACACTG
Source organism: Triangularia verruculosa (assembly GCA_033296885.1). Lineage (NCBI taxonomy): Eukaryota > Fungi > Ascomycota > Sordariomycetes > Sordariales > Podosporaceae > Triangularia > Triangularia verruculosa. The sequence goes on along the minus strand of MU863912.1, from coordinate 144,349 downwards.
AAGTGCTAGATGGAGCAGCAATGTCATGGTACCCTCGCTAGACCAGTTCAGGTTTGTTGATGCCAGTTCAGTCAAAATGGAGAACCAGCGCCTTGCTGAACCTGACAAGAGGCTCTTCAGAGCCAAGAACTCGTGAGGATTCAAGCCTGAAGGGCAGTTCGGCTGCGTGGCCATGATCTCGTATGAAGTGGGACCTTGGCCCTCAACGGCGAAGCTCTTGTGACATAAGATAGGTCGAAGAGGAGACTTTTCTGGCAGGTTGAGCTGTACGTGATGGGCGAAACTTGGTGTTCTGAATACACGACCTGTCCAGACAGTTGTATCTTGATCAATGTAAGCGTAGGCAAGCCTCAGTCCGTTCGGTTTGCACAAGCCGTCTCTTCCACCTTCCCACTCGACAGGAAATCTAACATTAGCGTAGTGTGTTTGCAAGACTTATTAAGGTTAGTATGTGATACCAGAGTTAGGAATTCAAGCATGGACTCACAAGATTTTGTCACAGATGCGAGAGTAAACTTGGGGAACATGCTTGCAAAGTTGCGCAATTGAGAGTAGCCGTTGAGCAGGCATTTCGGAGCAACACCTATGTTAGCTTCGGGAGTTCCAAGCTGAGAGATGATCATCCAAGTGGCGTCGCGGTATTTGGCAAATGCCGGGGGGCACCGGAGCTCGAACACGGCGGCCTTGGCGAGGTGAGGATCCGAAGGGAGCGATTCCTCGTAGATTTGGATTCGTATGCGCTCCAACTTCTTGATCGCTCGGCAGCGCGGGCAGTGACCAACGTCGTGAAAGCCACGCGCAAGGGGATTATTTTCGTCAACGGTAAGGATGCATGAACTACCATCTATCAACATGTTAGTCGTCAGAAAAAGTGAAATGTTACGAAGCCTTCACATACCAACTTGACGAGTCAGGTTCTGGAACTCCTCGGTCTTCGTTTCCCATTCTTCACGCTTTGCTTCCTTTCTGATGGCGTCTGAATTGTCGATCATTGCATGCAAGCTGCGCATGGCGACGGAATCCGGACCTAAGCCGTCATAGTATCTTGTTGCAAAGCAGCCGACAGAAGGATCATCGAATACAGTGCATCTGGGATGATTGCTTGCGTGGATCCTTTTCGAAATGTACTGCTGAATATCTTGTAGTCGGACCATGTCTGTGTAAGTGGCCAAGTGCAAAACATTGAGCGAGTCGGGCGTGAAAACAGGATGATACTCTGTCAAGAGGGGGAACTGGAGACATGTCGCCTGGTCAAGCCTCATCCACCATTCCATGGTATTGAGAATGAGAATGCTCAGCTGTTCGGGATTTCCACGATACAGGGGAAGCGCACTGTCCAGGTAATTCTTCAATGGCTGGTCTGATGAACCATTGCGAAGACCGATCTCTTGCTGGGTAACGTCGAACAGAGGCTGCGCAAACTCGGTCAAATTCTTGTTGGTGGTAGACGTGAGATCGAATTCATCCGGCGCTACCCATCTGCGGCGTTGGGCTCTTGATGACTTCCCCCAGCTTGTCTGCAGCTCCCGCAACATGTCACCGCTGAGTTGCAGTGGAAGATGTAGGTCGGTAGGGCTTGCCCTTTTGGGCAATTCAGGAATTGACCTGGCATGGGAGCGTTTGAACGCGTCCCATTCGTCGGCAACCCTTCTGGTGGCATTGCTGATGATCCCGTTGATGCGTGGAGTCAGGTTATCGAAGAGAGCGTCAACATCCGGGAGGATGTTTTTAGACTGCACATTGTCCCTATCCACATCCAGCTTCGCCAGCCGACGGCACAGCTTGGCTTTCAGAAAGTGGACTTGGGCGGCTTCCAGCGATGTCTGAGCTGACTCGAGAAAGGTAGCCAAGGCGACGCAAATCAGCATCTTGTATTGAAAACGGCCCATTTCTGCTCCCAGGGCAAGCGAAAGATACCGAGCGATGGAAACCCTGAGAACCAGCCAGTACGGAAGTCGCCGCCACGGCTTGCGTGCCTGGTGCCAAGAGATGTCGTCGCGGACTCGCTTTCGGAGAATGGGTGTCGAGATTCTTCGGCCGTTCTCTTCCAGGATGGCCATCAACATGGAACTGATCATGGTTGGACTTGGCGTGTCCCGATACTCGTGGATGTCAGCTCCGGCTTTGAAGGTGTGAGCAGCAAACATCTTGGTCGACTCGAGAGATGCTTGCTCCAAAAAGGTTGTCAGACTTGCTTGAAAGCTCCCATCCTCGAAGGTCTTGAGCGGGATTGCGACAGCGCTCCCTGGAAAGTCCCACTGCAAAGCATTTTCGGCCGCAAGGACGTCGTCGTTCCTTGGAGAGGTCTCAAAAACTTCGAAGACGACCTCGTCGGCGACTCCGAGTCGGTGGACTAGCAACGCAGCATTCTGGCTGCTAATATGAATGATTACAGCATTTCGTCGGCCTAGCTGTCGCAATTCGGACAACAGGGTTGTCCTGTTGACTCGTCCGTTGCGGTTGATAGCCTTGGACGACTCGAGGCACAGGCGGATGGAATTCCAGGCCCTCAATATGTTGGAGGGATGCGAATTGGCTTGAACTTTTTGTCGAGTGGCGTCACACATGAGGCGTACATTGGAAAGTAGGTGGTCGATCAGCTCCACCTCGATCTCATCGAGGTTGCTGTCTTCAGATGGCGGAACGCGTACTGGTAGCGCCAGGTGGTTGAACAATGCGACTTCCATAGTGGATTCGCGACTGGACCAGAGGATTGTTGTGAACCATGGGATTTTGGTGTAAAGAGTAGGCCCGGGATCCGTTCTGTGAAAGAGAGGAAAAAAGAAGAAGAAGAAAGGAAAGGAGAGCGAGCGACAGAATTTTTGCCTTGCAAACGGAGCTGTTGATTGTGTACACTGTGAACTTTGAGCCAGGCAGCCGGATGGTAAATTTCGGTTGGATGTGAGACTTTGTTGGTGGGGTAAGTGGCTAGCAAGAGCCAAAGTTCAGCACAGGTGATCTGGGTGCAGCATCGACGTAAGCCCTAACCCTTCTGATACTGCGGTACTATGAAGCCTAACAGAGTTACCGCAAATACAGGTACCAGAAAGTGAGGCCTACAGTCGGGTTGCAGTTGCGGCCCGAACTCGTTCAAAATGTTTTGTCTGGAAGGTGCGTTTGTCATTTGTGATGGGATATGGAAATAAACACAATCGATTGGCTGGAAGGCTGCATTAACTGCATCATTGGCAGCCTGGTGCCCAGTTGTCGGCCAGCTGGAGCCATGGAGCCTTGCATGGCTGCGCTACCTGCCTACCCAAGGTCGGGGATAATGTATCTTTGACCAAACATTCAGTGAAAGATCAACCTGTGGCGCGTTTTCATTGGAAAGCCCAGCGTTGCAGCATTGTATTGGTGTTGGTTGGCTGTGGCGCACGGGAAAGGGTTCCCATGACGAGACTTGTGTTCAATTAGGTACGTATTGAGGAGTCGAGGAAGATGACAGCGGCTATCAACCTGGAACTTGGGATGCAGAGATGCACCCATGGTGACGTCTATTTGCATCATGTAAGCTGATAAACCACGCAGTTGCATCTTACTGACTTGGTGCATAAAATCCCAGTGTCTCAATTGTTAGCATGGCGCCCAGTCGTCCGTCATTCTCTCCAAACAATGGTATCTTTGAAGGACTACTGCACTACAGACTACTAGGTACAGAACCAGGGAAGGCTTTTCGAAATACCTACCCCAAAGTTGGGACCATTTTACCTTCATCTAGAACCAACTTACAATTTCTCCTACGGGAGTTCATCCGCTCATGTGGCACCAGTTCCACTCCATCCATGTACCTAACGTTCCTCGCAGGATACCAGCACCTCTTATGCCACCTCCGGTTCAAATGTTTCGTGGAGCGCATCGATATTGTGACCGACAGATATACCATCCAGCCTGTGGCAATTCCTGTAAGCTCGAAAGAGTGGAAGTACGCGAAACCGCCTCTCAGACGCAGGCTCCTGGCAACCAAGACACCTAGGTTCATCTGTGATAATTAGTATTCTGCAAGTTTCGACATATTTCGTATGAACTTCGTTTGGTCTAAAATGGATTCTGCCCACTTCCCTTTCGCGAGCTTTCATTGGGAGATCAACACAACTAGCATGGTGATCACGGAGTGCGCCAAATTCAGGTCCTCGCTTGCTCGGTGGGCTTTTTCATCTCCCATTATTGTAATATAAAAACTACTCTCACTTTTATGACTTGCGTCTATAGCTTATAGTTGAAGAAGTGGGCAAAAAAACGAAAAAACACAGATACTGCGACCCGGAAAGCCTCAGTTCGCCTAAGGACAGTGCGCCAAGCCCACTATCAAAAAAAAAAAAAAGCTTCCAAGCACTATTGTAAGTCCGTAGCTTTATAAACCTCCTAAAGCAAAATTCCCAACACAAGAGCCTTTGACCAACATTACGCGGTGTTGTGGCCGTGATGTCTTGGCTTCATCTCTTCGCTTCATACACAAATGATGTAAACAATCAACCAAGGGGTAAAAGGGGCTCCTAGCAACCGATGCAACCAATGCAACCCCACCCACCCACAATCCCATTCTCCTCCTTTGTCCAACACACCACTATTCAAAGCACATAAACAACCCAGTCCAAGAAGACAAATCATCTCATTCACGTACCGAGATAACTAAATATACCATCAACTCAAAATAATACCTTACCTCAAACCGCAAGATTCCTCACACTTCCACAGCTCCCACAACAATATCATGAACACACCCCAAGCTCCGCTAAAAAAACACCAAAAAAAACAACCCACCACTAAACAGTCACATTCCCCACATAACTCCCCCTCAAATTCCCCCTCGGCCAAAAATCGCAGTAAAACCACCACTCCTGCTCCGGGTTCCCCGTGCACCTCCCCGAGCTAAACGCGCAGCCGATCCTCTCCGTCGCCTTCCACACCGTCTGCGTAAAGTGCGAGCCCCCCATCAGATCCCCGGCCAGGTACGCGTCGATTTCCTCCTGCGAGTTCCAGGCTTCAAACGCGTAGCCAATCTCGGCGTTGAAGTCCGGGGTGTATGTCGGCGGATAGTACCATGTCCAGTAGGCGTTTTCCCCGTACGGACCCTACCCGAAATATGTTAGCGCTGTAGGATGATATGGGAATAAGAGGAGGAGATACAGCATGATTAAGGCGGCATCCGTTGGCCTTTTGCAGGGCAAAAGCGGCGAGGTTCGCGTCCCAGGTTAGGGGGCGGGCGGCGTGGGCGGAGCGGTAGGCGTTGACTGTGGAAAGGACGGTCGAGATGAAGGAGGGGTTGGTGGGAGGTGGGGAGGACTGCTGTCGGGGAAAGAGCTCGGGGGAGGCGGTAGCTAAGGTGAGGAGGGGTGGAAGGGTGAGGAAAGAGCGCATTGCTGAGAATGGTTTCGGGAAGGTTCAAAGTTTGGAAGGTAGGTAGGTTGAGACTGGAGTTCGACGAATGCCAGTATGGTGCTGGTTGCTGAGGTTGGGGAGGAGGTGAGGTTGAGGGGATATATAACCGAAAAAAGGCGACAAGATGTCGAACTGGAAAGGAAATCGCTCCGAGGCTTACTTTTGCCGTTGCGCTGGGTGCTGCGGGTAACATTCCAGTCAGTGTGAGGTGGATGTTACGATGAGACATCGATTTTTGTCTTCCGTCATTTTGAGACAGTTCGCAGGGTGGGTCGCAGAAGATTCTTGGAAGGAGCCGTAGAGCTGGGTGCTGAAGTGGGTGTGGTGTGTTCAGAATACGGCGTCAAGTGATGGAAACATTGCATGGGTGATATCAAGCTTACGAAGTTTCAGGAATGCGATGACAGTGGTATTTCGATCACCGCCGTCGTCGAGACCCTACACGTCGTAGACAGATGAGAAACAGCAGGCATGCCGCAGGGAAAGAATTCGAAGAAACATCATCCAGTTGCTTGTGTATCCAGTATACAAACTAACAAAAAGAAACCAAGCATAGGTTTCTAACAAGTTAGCCGAGAAGCATTGCTAGTGGCTCAGTGGTTCTTATTCGTAATCATCGGCCCTTTCACAAAGTGTCTTCTGTCAGTGGTCAAGGGGAGTCCGCCAGCGGTGTCCAATGCAACCCTCGCAACATCATTCGACTCGTCTCTCGGTGCATCTCTCGGGGCATCTATCGATTGACTTCTGAATTCACCCCTGTGTTCATGGCTTCAAGTTCCGCAGCTGTAGGAGCCTGCGGCCAAGCCAACCAGTCATCGAGTTCCTCGAGGAATGTGGTCTCAGGATCCTTATAGTAGTCAGAAAAGTTTAAGTCCTCGGGTTCGGACCCTTCATCGTCCTCCTCTTCCTCTCCAGCCCCTTCGTCGTCCCACCATGCAGTGATATGGGCTTGCCTATCATGCGCCATCATACTCACATTGCGAAACATCTCGATAATCTCCTCACTCGGTTTCCACCCGTTGGCCCGGCGGTCGCCTGATGCTATCTCAAACATGATGTGTGGTTTGGAGATGTCATGCTTGACTTGATACCCGCTGTGTTTTAAATGTTCTGGTAGATGCCCAGGCGCCCTGTACTCCACATTAAAGCTCATAGGTTCTCCCATGAGGTTATTCCAGAGTGTGGCCGACTTGAGCAAGGGCATCTGCGAGATGGCACGGGCAAATGAAATGAGCAGCGGAGCCACGAAATTATCATCCGGCACCTCGCGGTTCCTGAACCCCATGTTCAAGTCCCTTGTCCTGAACCGTATAGCTTGGGACGCGCCACGAAGAGTCCCGTAACCTGGTGGAAAGGGTTCATACCCACCAACTAGCGGCGCCACACGGCTGTGCCCACCATATCCCAGTGGACCCCTAAAGTACCAACGACCATCGGGAGCATCGATGGGATAACCAACGCGAAGGTCTTCCATAGACTGCCAAAAGGGTTCAGGGGTTTCAGTCTCCGGGTAAGGCCAAAAAAGAGACGAGTCAAGCTGACTTTCCACCCACAACTCACGGATGTTGTTGTCGTTGACTAATCGGTGGAGATTGGTGCACAGGGGGTCTTGTTGATGGGGATGAATGAGGTTCGGGAGTTCTCGATCATGCGGCAGAGTGTCGATTACTGAGCAGGCACAGAGCGATAGTTTCTGCACCGCGGGCGAAATTTGCACCGTTTTGAGGACTTCAATGACGGAATTTCGCAGCTGCCTCCGTAGCCCGTAGTAAACACCAGCATCAGCATAGCTCCAATTCAATGACTGTTGGCCTGGTGCTTTTTCGCTCAGCTTGATGATGGTGGCGGGATGAAACTGAATATTCTCGTGTTCATGCGGAAGCGACCCCATTGAGATATTCAGTTTACGGATGAAGGGCAAAGCAGGCAGTTTCTCAACATTGTGCACGGAAAGGTACACATATTGGTGCTGAGAGCCTTCTCCTTGGTCGTGGGTACCCTAATCGAAAGAGCAAAAGAAAGACCTGAGTCTGATGTCCAAGTAGAAAAAGTGTTGAAAAGAGCCCAGACTGCTTCAGACACGGCCTTATCCTTGGCAAGCCGGGTTGACTCTGTTTCACAGGGGATCTCGGGGTCCTCGCAGGATGCTGGAAGGGAGATGACGAAGTCTGCGTGTTCGAGGAAGCGGCGACGATGGGCCTGTCTCGCGGAAAATATTGAGTCAAAATCGACAAGATCAGCACTCCTGAAAGTGATCTCGTCAAAAAGCAAGCGTTCAACGGCATGTTGCCATTTGCTGGAGATAGTGGCATAGGGAGCCAACCTAGGCTTGGGCCCAGACTCTTCAGCAGGCTCGATACGGCTTATGGGGCGCTGCACAGTGGCTTCAAGACGGTCGCCGGCGAGGCCTTTAGAGAGAATCAGATGGGCGGATGCGAGCTTAGAAGCGTGATGGCGGTTGCGTCTTACCTGCAGTCACCTGCTGATATTCCGCCAAGGCCTGGGTACTGCGCTCCTCCCTCTCTCGGTAGCCCAGTCGAGCCCGAGGAAGACGGGCAGCAATCATGCATACAATTTCAACAGGTAGCGTGTCCATGGCGGCTGTGTTGTGGTGTTCTCATGACTGGCGTGTGTGATGGAAGATGTGTTGTGTTCCTGTGCGGGGAGGAAGAATGCATCACGGGATTTCTTGGCGCGGATGACCTTCAGCTCGGTACCTTATGGCAGGGGTGGCTAGGTGACGAGGTGCCCACAAATCTTGGCGGTACGCCCAGTAACAACCACGATTGAAAAACAAGAATCACATGTCCTTTCGCCTCAACCAGTCACAGTCAACGCGGCAATTAATCGCGGACGTCATAAAAGAAGCCATTTTGACATTAAGCAAGTCCCCATCTTCTGTTCTCTCAAAGCTTTTGGCTTATTATTTATTACCTGCCGCTTAAAGGTTGGTCCCTTGGAGCACATGTCTTCTGAGACCGAGCAGCAATTCGTGGACACCCTCCCCGTACTCTTTAACACGGCTTTACGCCACAACGGCTCGTCTCCAAAGAGGAGAGGCATTGCTTCTCAGCATCTTGGAACAGCAAAGCCCGAGCTGGGTGGTGATCACAGCGAGGTTGCACAGCATAACTACCTTACTTTGAGGCGCATCTACCAGACCCTTGGGCTCTATGATCTGAGCCAGTGCTTTCTTAATGAATCATTAGATGGACAAAAGCAGGTATTCGGTCTAGGATCTTTGGCACACATTCGTTGGTGTTCAATATGGTCGTGCTCTTCACCAGTTGAATTGGTGGGGCGAATGCATCCGGCTGATCGAGGAGTCCCTGGACGGCTACGAATAAGCTAACGCAACGACTGGCCAGCTTGGTGTGCGATATCACCCTCGCACGCCGATTGTGGCGGAGTAGCTTGTTAGGCATATTCCAATTCTGAAGGAGAGACGACGCTGACGCATTCATCGACCCGCTCATTCGTGAGTTTTGAGAGCAGGAGAAAATCGGCCAAGGCAGGAAATCTATGCCATCACTCCACGGTTAGAGCAAAGTCTCTACTAGTACCAGCGCGTCCGCACGCCAACAATATATCTACTGTTCAGTGGCGCGCCACCGAATCTAGTTCTCGCCCGGATTACAATCGGGATACACACACTACAAGTCCTCAGGCATGAAGACACGAAGCTTGACTAGCGAGACCAATACTGACGAAGGCACTAAATTCTCGTTCGGGGCATATTATACCATCCAGTTTGTGGCTATGCCCATTCTTTTGGGCTCTTGGGTACATATCTCCACGACTCAGACCACCACGACCACCAACAGCCTGTGGTTCTGGCATGTGCCAAGCGAGGCTGTGCAAATACTAGGTTCATTTCAGCATCGCTCAGGCATGGAGTTGGTCGTGGAAAAAACCTAAAATGTGACGCTGACAAACAATCATGACTGGATAGGTAGGTAGGCAATTGCGACGCCCAAAGTGCGGGAAGGAGCCTCGGATATAAAGCTCACCACCTAGGTTCCGGAGCACAACGCCGCCTTATTTCTGTACCCATCGCTACAGCGTTGTGCCAACTGCCTAGGCACCCAGGTAGGTACACTGGGACACGCCTAAGAACCACCCCTACAGCACACAATACCTACATACCTTACATACGACCCCGCGGACTTCCGAGAACCAAATCCCAAGACATCATCCACCGCACCATGGCTTCCTCTTCTATTCCAGCGCCTCAAGACCCAGATCAGAAAACCCTGACCACGAAAGGGTCGAATCAATCCCTCGCCGCCGCCTCGACGGTGGTCCCAGACAATGAAACTACCGGAAAGAAGCAGCTAGAGACACCAGCTCGGTATCTTTATCATGAGAAAGTGGCGGAACCGAATCCGGATTACGTCGCCAAGCCGCCGTCCAAGTTTTCGCAATTCATGTCCAAGTTTCAGAGTCCGGCGGTGAAGGCGACAAAGGCGAAGAGGCAGGCGGAGATTGATGAGGAGAAGAGGACCGGGATCAAGGTCTACACCCCTGCTGGGGCACCGATGGGGTCGGGAGCGCATGTTGCGAATTCGATCGGAAATTTTGGGGGCGGGGGTGGTGTAGGAATCTGATGGCTTAGGTCGCGGTTGGTTGATTGACAAGGAGGAAAACCAAGCGATACTCTGTGTGAATGGTTACAAGTTACCTAAACATGCGCGGTACCTACCCAGCTGGAAACTGATGCTGAGATTGGCTTACTACCATATCTGGGCATTGACAACCCAAGGGCCGAGAAAGAAACCAGCGATCTGCTGACCGCTTCATTTCGGACAGAGTGTGATTCATTGTGTTTCTTATCTTGGCTCTTGGGCTCTGTTACCTAGCGCAAAGTGCCAAATAATCACAGCCTCTATACTCATTTATAAACCTTCTAGACAAGATGAATAAGATCTGCCGTGACTTCACTGGATGAAAAGAAACGCCGCCCCAATGCTGGCAGTAGATCATGTGTGGTGGTTTCGTGATCAAAGTCGGCAGTTCTTATGATCACATCACAGCGGTCTAAGCAAGCTCACGACTGCCGGCCTCAGTCAAATGGCTCTGGTAGGTAACCACTTTCATGGCTTTAGCTGTAGCTGTTGGAGTTAGTCTAAAGTATCGTGTAGATAGGACCCTCAGCTTGGGAAAGAGACACAAGCACAGGGTGGGCACCTCAGTGAGTTACGGCGGGCCCGCGGCACAGGGCATCGGAGCGCCGGAGCACTGGAGGCACCCCTAGGATTCCGGTTACGGTAGGTAGTAGGTATATAGGTTACTCTAGCCCTTGATTATTTACCATCTTCAAGCCATTAAGACGAAACAACAGCCGGCCTAGCGCTTAGCTTAGGCCTGAATAGCTTCAAGTTCATCTTGGCTCGCTTACTCAGCTTACGTCGTGAGACGATGTGTAGCTATATACCACCTTACCTTGCCTGTAGGCAAGGATCCTTTCGGTCCTATAGAGGAGACGCGTTTCGGCTTTACTGCCCATGCTGCACAAGCAGAAGTCTATTAAACACCATGACCTCCAGCTTCTCAATCCCTCTTCTCAAAGCTCGCCAGCCTCTTCCACCATCTTTTAACCTTCAGCACATATCACCTAGAAACTACATCAGACCTCAACGCTCAAACCCTCAAAATGCACCCCACAACCGCCCTCATCACTCTCCTCGCCCTCACCACCTCCGCTCTAGCACTCCCGGCCCAAACTCCAGACATTGAGGAACGCGGGCCTCCCCCTCCGTCCTGGAAGCGCGGACCTCCCCCTCCGTCCTGGAAGCGTGGACCTCCCCCTCCGTCCTGGAAACGCGAGCTGGAAGAAGCCGACCCCGAGCCTCTGATCCGTTCCTCGGGCTCGAAGCGAGCTCCTAGCCCCGAAGCCGCCCCTGAGCCGGAGCCTCAGTGCAAACCATTCTTCTGCATGGAAGAGGTACGATCAACCACCAATGCCTTCCACGTCAAGTTCAAGGATCCAAAGATCTAACCCTCTGATTTTCGGGGAATCTTGCAGACGGAAGGCGAGCCGGAAGAAGCCGACGGGCTTGAAGCGAGCTGCTAGCCGCGAAGCCGCCCCCGAGCCGAAAGCCTCAATGCAGAAAGAAATTCTACTTGAGAAAGGTGCGATCAACTACCAATGCCTTCCACGTCAAGTTCAGGGATCCAAAGATCTAACCCTCTTGTTTTCGGGGAATTTTTCAGAATTAGGAATCACCATCGTGGATGTTTGTTAGGTAAGTTTCAAGTGGGTGGTGGGGTCTGGCCGCAGAGATGGTGAGATGAATAGATGGTGAGATGAATAGATGGTGAGATGAATAGATGGTAAGGTATTTGAATCTGTGTAAGGGAACAAAAAGAAAACAAGAAAAAAAGAAGTGAGGAAAGTAGGTAGTTGAAAAAAAGGCTGAGAAAAAGGGATGGACGTACCAGGATTCGAACCTGGGATTTTCTCAGGGAGCATTTGTAACTTGTATCATGGAGAATCCTTGAAACCTAATTGGATCATTCCAGCCAGTGTACTATTCAGGGAACTCTTTGAAGACAATGTAATTTTGCAACTGAGACGTCTTGACCACTAGACCATACGCCCTGTGTTATTTGTTACTATAATGAAACGGACTTGGGGATTATAAGCTTGGGTGTTGGTGGTGGGAACGCATCTGCCTGTTGAGGGGGTAACGCTGTGTTGCGTCTGGGCAGTTGTGGTCACCTGTCTGGCTTCTGGCCTGGTTACGATCGTTATGCAATATGGCTTCTGTTGTTTGGAAAGGTGATGCTCAGAACTGTACTGTCGTACTGATCAATGTTGATAAAGTCTGTGTTACTATCTTCGTCATATCAGCTGTCGAGATATCCCATTATGTACGATCCCTCATCCTCTCTTCCGCCCTTCCACGTCCACACCATACAGAACCAAACATCAGAACTCGGGTATGATAGCCTAAGCCTGCTCCTCAAAGTTCTCAAACCCGCCAGCCTTTGAGATGTCAGCCACGCTCAACCCGGCATCAGCCAATGGAGCCTGCAAGCTCGCGGCCGAGTTGGCGTTCTGGATATCAGCACCCTCCACAGCAGGGTCAACCAAGGGAACAATGCCCCTCAGTTCAGGAGTAGCCGGCAGGGCGGCGTTGCTGCAGATGGTGGGGATATCGACGGCGAAGGGGTTGAAGTTCTTCTCTGCGGCAACGAGAGCGGCGGCACCGGCGATGACCTGGGGGTCGTTGCCCAGGGCGGCGACGATCTCATCGGCGAGTTCAAGCTAGATCACTGTTAGTGAAAGAGGAGATCGGATGGAGGTGAGGGCACGGACCTTGGCACAGGCACTGGCGCCAGCGAGAAGGACGCCGGGAGTCTGGCCAGCGAGGGTACCGGCAGCGCCAGGGGGGCCAAAAGCACCGAGCGCTTGGATGACACTTTGGATGAGACCTTCCTGTCCAAAGCGGGCGGAGACAACGGAGGCCAGGGTGGTGAGGAGAAGAGCTCTGGTCTGCATGGTGAAAAGAAGAAGTAAAAGCCGGCTAGCGGATGGTTGAAGATATTAAAGCGGTAACAAACGGACTTGCCGTGGAAGCAGACAAAAAGAGCGTGATCGAACCGGTCGGTCAGAAGAGAAAGAGAGTGGATGGAGAGATCAGCAATAGCAAACAAATCCTAGATTGAGCCGGAGGGTTCTTATAGTGATGGACATACATGGTGACAGTAGTGAGGTGATCACGGTTGGAAATTCAAGGAGCTGGCAAAATCGTGGTTGATGTTGAGCCCCTCGGCGATCATACAACATGTTGTTTGCGGCAGGAATCGGTTGGCAAGGCATGCTCGGCTTTTGGGTGGTGTTTGAAGTTTTGCCGTGTCTGCTTGAGCGAAAGGCTCGGCGCATGGCAATTCCAGCAAAAGCCGATACAACAGTGCCGTGTTGGACTTTTCAAAACATCAGACAAAAAGAGGATCTTGAGAGTTGTCAGTAGATTTATCCAGGTTGACGACGGCAATCGTGATCACCCAGCCCGAGTTTCCCAGACTCGCCTCGACGTTCAAACCATGCGGACATTGCACGAGGGGCTCCCTTTTCGGGCATAGTAATGCAGGCCGCTGCACGTGGCACGTGTTGAACAATGATCTTGTGCATTGTTCTGGTGTTTGTGTCGTCGTTCATCCCGTCTGTGGGGGCACCATGTCGTCAATTGATGTCTCGAGGTGGGGGTGTTCTTGGCGGGGAAGACGTCACCGTGTCAAAGCTGAGTTTGATGACCGGCAGCAAGCATCCGAACTGTCAAGAACACAGTCAGGGAAAGCGCAGCTTCAGCCGGGCACTTGCTTCGAAGCAGGTGGCCTTTGATTGTTAGGATCATGTGATACCTCTGTCTTCTACCTTAACCGGACCTCACACAAGGCATCCCACATCTTCAACCACCCCCCAGGACAACATCACCAATCCTATGTTCATGAATCACCGCATGTTTTTGGGTATTTTGATCTTTATTAATGTATCGTAAGTAATGTCCCGCCGGCGACCAGGGCGCGGTGGCTCAGCGACCTCCCGGCTGGCCCCAGAGCACCGGGCCGGACTGGCTCCTCGGCCAAGTGCCCGGACTTGACGCGAAAGAGTTGTTATGTACAAGGTCAGTTCCCATCCAAACATACCATTCCCGAAGCGCCCCCATTCCCAAACCCCTCCGCACCCATGTTGATATTACAGTAAAGGCAGAACATATACACCGGGCTCGCATTCTTCTCATCGTCGTCGTCGTTGTCGGCTCATTCTCCTTTTGCGCGGCTCGACCATGTCGTGTGGCTGTCGGCGAGCAAAGCATAGCGAGGACGTCGCCTCTTCATTAATTGTGATTCCCGGATCCTTCGCCTCTTCAAGCAAACACCCTCCAGCTCTTCTTGATGATGCTGTTAACCAAAATTACGCTCATGAAAAATGCAGCCAGCCCTTCTTTTCCTCTTCCTTCTTCTTCTCTTCTTCCTCCTTGCGCTTGGCCTCCTGGGCCTCCTTCTCCTTGGCGGCCTTCTTCTCTTCAGCCTCCTTTCTCTTCTTTTCTTCCTCCTCCTTCTTCCGCTTCTCGGCCTCCTCGCGCTCCTTCTTCCTCTTCTCCTCTTCAGCCTTGGCCTTCTCAGCAGCCTCCTTCCTCTCCTGTTCCTTCTGGGCGACGATCTTCTTCTGCTCCTCCTCGGTCATCTTGGAGAAGGCCTCAACGTTCTTATCCCATGTCTTGACGCACTGGTCGTTCCAGTTGCATTTTTCGACCTCGCCATAGGCGGGGTGGCTGTAACGGGGATGTCTGCTTGGCCAGTTGGAAGCGTGGTAGTGGTGTCTGACAAGGGCAGCTCTGGCGTCGTGGTTGCCGGAATCCGAGTGGCCCTGGCCGGCAGCAAAGGCTTCGACGGTGAGGACAAGAGTGCGGCTAACAAGCTTAGACTCCTGGATGTCGTGGAAAAGGTCCCAGTCAACCTTGATATTGGGGTCTTCCCTGCGGAGATCCATCTCAGCCAGAATGGCAGAGGTGAAGGCAGAGGGACCGGTGCCGCTGATGATCTGGTCGAAATCGAGCTTGACCTGGGAGAGGGGAACGTTCTGCTCCTTCGCGACTCCATTGAGCCAGGTCATGATCTGCTCAATGAGTCTCATCATTACGAGAAGCTGAGGCTTGCACATGAAGGTCCATTGGCAGAAAGAGCGCGACTTGGGGCCAAGGATGGGGTGATCCTTCCAGTCGGGCTCGTCGATTTCGACACCAATGACCATGTCGATATCCTTGACATCGTAGCGATCGGGAATGAACTTGGAGAGGGGCTTCAAGGCCTCGACATCGATATCGGCGTACAAACCGCCCTCAGCGTACATGACGATATAACGAAGAAGATCGGCCTTGACAATGGCAGCCTTGACGTCGCGGTAAAAGTTGACAATGTCGGGTCGGTTGAAGCCTTCGGGGCCAAAGTGCCACTCAACGTACTTCATGTCGTTGTCGTCGGTCAAAACCTCATAGCGGTAATCGGGGTTCTTGCCGACCCATGAGCGGGCCGTATTGATATCGCGCTCCTCGAACCTGAGGGGGTTGACCTTCCATGTTTGCCAAATCTTCCTGGGGAACTCGCTGCGGACGGCCTTTGGGACCTGGGCTGGGCCTACTGGCACCGGCGCCGCAGGGACCGTGGGAAGAGTACTGATAGGACGGGTGAGAGCGGCGGCATTTGAGGTGACTTCTCGAACACGCGAGTGGAAAAGGTTGAGGTTGAAGGTGAAGAAGATTAGGATAACTGCGGCGACGTATATTGGGAGACAGCGTCGAAACTGCGTGGGCAGACGGTTGCGAAATTGAGCTGTGGTGGCGGCCAAGGTTGGAGACCCCAATGGGGAACCAAGCTTGGACATCATGTTGGGCGACCTGAGGTTTCTCAAGCGAGGGTATAGTTACTCGTGGATAGGATCGGATTATCGTAGTTTTGCAAGTATTGGGAAAATAGCGGACGCAGTCGAAAGACAGCAGCCTGGAGTCGCAAGCTGGGTGAGAAGTCGGTGTGTTTCGGTGGAAAAACTGCGGTTGGGCGGCACCGCCTGAGCTCACACTCCTGACTGGGATGTATCTCTGGAGCAAGAAGCGAATGTGACGACGAGATGAGAAAGCATGCGAGGTCTCGAAAAGAGGAAAAAAAAAAAACTCGACGAGAGAAGGGGGAGGATACACAAGTATCACGAAGCAGAGCAAGAGAGAGAGAAAGAGGGTCTAGGCCCCTCTAATCGGCGGCCAAGTGGTTCCTTATCTTGTCTCAACTCGCAGTGGTCGGTGTCTGCTCTCCGGATGCAAACTCGCGCGGGAAATTCATCATGGGTGCGGCCAATTTGATCACCTAGCGCGGGCACCTTGCCGGGGTCCCCAGGCCCCAGATCCAATCACGGAGGCCCGAGAAAATTCTTTTGGCACCGTCCGCCGTCCACCTGCTTCCGTCTTTCGTGCCCGTGGTGCCCTCCAACAGCTCTCCTCGCACTCCACTCTCGGTCTAAACATCTCTTCAGGAGAAGTTCATTTCAGGTTTAGCTACTTACTACGTATGTAGTGAATTATGTGGCAAGTTGGCAGCGCTGCTGCGACTGCTGCTGATCCAATCGTGGCATTGCCAGCGATGGACACCCATAAGGATCCCAGCCAGTGAGAGTCTCGGATGCAGAACTCTTGAAATCAACACTCAGCGGCATTCCCTGCCCGGTTGCGGGAGAGGCGCCCCACTGTAAGGCGGGCCAAGCTCATCCAAGCTGCAGCCCCTGTCGCGATCGGTCGTTGCCGTTTCTGGTAGGCGTGGTGGGGCCATACTGCGCGCTACCAGCCAGTCAGCGATGGAGTGTCCACGCACTGTGTCGACAGGCACCCCCAGATTTTGCCTGCCATGATTCTTAGCCCACACCTCCCCCCTGGACCCTGATACCCTGCTCGGTGCCCAGGCTTCCATGAAATCAAGATCTCAATGCATCTGAGCCACAGAACGCTGGGTCGCAGATACGGTAGACAACAGGTGACGGAAACAGGCCAAGAGCAAGCAGCTGCATTTCGTCATTCTCTCTCACTCGTGTTTCTGGTCACGGATACCCGCGTTTTTTCACAAGGCGGGGAGGCGCGTGCGCTTGATTCGAACTCGGATTGCCATCTGAAAACATTTGTTACTCATCATCCGGTGTTGATCCCGCTAATCCCGCAACTCAAGACCCCCTCTGGTCTTGATTCTCCTTCAGCAATTGGATCCGAGTGGGTTTTGACTTTTTTTACTCGAATCATTTTCAGCTGGTCTCGGAGTTACAGCGCCACACACACTCTCTCACTGGCCGCATTTCCCCTCCAGTGAGCAACAACCGCAAAAGCAACAAAACACCACCACCTCTCACCTTCCGGCACTTACCGACGCCTGTCTCTCTTTGACCTAGCACATCGTTAATTATTATCTTACCGCTGGGGCTCAACGGTCAATGTCGTCTCCGCCAACATGCATTCGCTTCGTGAAGGCATTCTAGACGGCACCGGCGACAGCGCCGGGAAGAACTCCGCCCCGTCTTTCTCAGTCAAGGCCGTCCTCCGAGGACTGCGACATATCCTCTGGCCAAAAGCCGCTGTTTCTGACGGCGCCCCACGACAACTTCGACCAACGGCTTACCTCGACGGTCTGAGAGGGTTTGCTGCTTTTCTCGTTTACATCCACCACCACCAACTGTGGGCTCATGGCGCGCAAAGTCTCCAATCGGCGGTCATATTCGAGAATGCCTACGGCTACGAGGGCGAGTTTCGTCTATCGACGTTTTATGGCATCAGGAACTTCTTCACTGGCGGGCACATCGCCGTGGCGGTTTTCTACGTCATCTCAGGCTACGTCCTCTCAGTCAAGCCGCTCGCCCTTATGCAAGCTGGGGAACACCTCAAGCTCGCCGACAACATAGCCTCGGCATTCTTCCGCAGATGGTTCAGGCTGTACCTTCCCATCATCGTCACCACTCTCGTCTACATCACCTCGTGGCACCTCTTTGGCTACTGGAACTTTGCCTGCCCGCCAAAGGAGACGTTTGGGGAGGAGTTGTGGAACTGGTACGTCGAGTTCAAGAATTTTTCATTCTTGTTCAAGGAAGGGGGGTGGATCTGGATCAAGGTCAATACACATACGTGGTCGATTCCGCTGGAGATGAGAGGGAGCGTCATTACTTACATTGCTTGTATGGCGCTCTCGAGGGCGACGACAAAGGCCAGGTTGCTGTGCCTGGTCTTTCTGGTCGTTTACTACCTCTACATTGTCGACGGTTACTACGGCGCGCTTTTCATCGCGGGCATGCTGCAGGCGGATTTGGATTTGCTGGCGAGGAAGGAGGGCGGGTACTTCCCGAGATTCCTGAGGAGGCTGGATCGGTACAAGACGTTTATTTACTACCATTTGTTCGCGGTTAGCATGTACCTTGCCGGTGTGCCATCCTCGACGAACAAGTTGGAGGTGCTGAGGGCGAATCCGGGGTGGTACTGGCTGAGTTACCTCAAGCCGCAGGCGGTGTTTGATCCAAAGTGGTTCTTCCTGTTTTGGGCGGCCAACATGCTGGTGGCGGCTGTGCCGAGGATGGGGTGGCTGAAGAGGTTCTTCGAGGGGAGGTTTTGCCAGTACTTGGGAAAGATCTCGTTCGCGTTTTACTTGGTTCATGGACCTATTCTGGCGACGGTGGGGGATAGGCTGTATCATGCTGTTGGATGGGGACGACCGATTGAGGAGGGCAAGGTGGATATGCTGGCGGCGTGGAGGGATATCTTGCCGCTGCCGAAGTTTGGGCCTGTTGGGCTGGAGTTGTCGTTCCTGTTGCCGCATCTTATTCTGCTGCCGCTGACGTTCTGGGTGGCGGATATTGTGACGAGGACGGTGGATGAGCCGTCGGTCAAGTTTGCGGCCTGGTTGTATAAGAGGGTGCAGGGAGGTGGGAAGCCGGAAACGAAGCAGGAGAGTAGTGAGGCGATGTTGAGACTGGCTTGATGCTAGTCGCGGAGAAGGACAGGGCGGAGGATGAAATTGGTTTATGTATAACGCATTGTATGTCATGTTTGGGCGTGGGCTTCTTTGTTTTAATGATTGCATTTTGGGAAAGGTACATGTACATAAAGGATAAACAAATCCCATTGCAAGAGACGATGGGGGAATCATGCAAGCGGAAGATTATCATGGGGGTTGGGTAGCAACAGGGCATCTCAAGGGTAGAGCCAGCATACAACTTTAATGAGCACCGTCTACAAGCGGGTGATACAGCTTAAGGTTACGCCGGTGAGTTTTAGTATGGCCGAGAATACAACTTGAGTACTAGACCTTGAATCGATGAGGCTGGAGTCTAAATAAGCTCGTAACGGGAAAGGCGGGAGTATGGGCAGACGGATAGATGCTATCGGGTGGTGTGACAACGGGTTCCGGCGTTGCCATTCGGGTACCTCACGGGGGCCGCACCCGACGTTGCCATTGTCAGGGCTGATGTCACGATAACAAAGACGTTGTTGTCAACCTCGAGTTGTTGATATGCATACTCCAACATCGAATCACGTTTTTTTCCCCCTAGATTCACTCCCATCACAGCGACCACTGCACCTACGTTTCAAAGCAACGTGACGGTGATGGTGTGGCGTTTGGAGATTTACACAGCCCGCCGCCAGCATTGATCAACAGGGGTTTTTTCTGCTGCTTTCACTAGCATGTGGGTTTCCCCGCACTGCTGTCGCGATTCTTGTCGCCATCACCGTCACGGCGATATCTTTTTCGCTTCCAACGTGTGTGCATCTATCTCACTTGGAAATGAAAAGTCAATCCCCGTTCACATATAATCTCCGTATTGCATACAGCAATGCAACTTTCTCCAGGTCTTGGGAGGGAACGGCCGTGGACATGCCCAAAAGCAGTGGATACCGAGGTTTGGGGCTGAAGCTTGTGATGCGGGGGGGGGGTGCGGGTGACAGGTGGACAAGCGTTAGGCGAGAGAGGGTTAACTGCTCCGAGGGGTTGCCCCGCCGCCACGCTCTCCCAACGAATTTAACACTGACAAGCGCGCGATGAAGGAGGCAGCTCGACACGCAACGTGTGAGGTAAAGGCAAAGCATACTGTACTGTACGTACTCTTGGTGTCGGCTGTACCTGCATACAAATCAAATTGCCTAGACGCGGGAATAAAGTATGTTAATATATTTTGACGTCTGGTCTGGAGAGAAGGATGGGATGATGGTGATGAGAGCACCGCGTGACAAGTCGAAACTAGGGGGAAGCATGGGTTGAGGGCTGGACATGGATGAGGAGATTGATTAGATTAGATAACGAGGACGGATTGGTCCGTGGGGGGAAAAGAAGTCTGGTGGCGTTCTGCGCGCGTCGTTCGGCGAATCGAATGCGTGCTTTCGGGCTTTTTGGGATGCATTTTCAGCTTTCATCGGCGGTGTGAGTTGGCATGTTGGCTGCTGGCGGTGGTTGGGCTGTTGGTTTGATACGAGTATGAAATGCATTGCAATTCGGGCTGCCAACTGGATACGGTAGTGATGAGTGGGACACCATAGTAGTCAGCATTAATTGTACGAACTGTTGCCTGCTTCTGGGGATCAGACGCCAGGGCCCTGGCTCTGGCTCTTCTTCCCCGCATTTTCCACAAAACCTTTTTTCCTTGCTTCTCTTTTTTTGGCCATGTCGCTGTTGTCAAGCACTTTTGTTCTGCTGGAGAGAAATGCTTGTTTTCACGATTGTCAAGGACAGCGCACTGCCGAGGCGGGAGAAAAAACATGTGAAATCGGAAGAAGCGAGGAAAGGGGGGGGAAGGATTGCCGCTCCCGGTCAAGAAGTGGCACGGATGGAACAGTTTGGTGTGTTTGTGTGTGAAGCGAGCGGGATTGATGCAGCCACGCCTTGAACGCGGAGCGTTTTTTTCTCACACTGTGGATGAAGTGCGTTGGTGGTTTTTGTGGCGGCAGGCGGCCGTTTGCAAAATTCTCACTGGGTTCATCAGTGTTTCAAATGCTGCTGTGGTTCAATGGACAAGGCCTCGCTAAAAATAATAAAGCTGTGGAATGGAGGACGTAGATCCCGTGAGTTTGGTTGCACAAAGGAGAGCAAAGAATGCGATTGTTGGAAACCCAAAACGTCAAAAGAAAATCCACTGGGCTGGGCGTTGGTGTGCAAAAGTGGGGTCTGCATTGTTCAGGGGTTAAAAAGGGGGCTCTCGTGTGGCCTTGCTTCATAGGTGAGGGCAGGGCATGACAGCAGTGAGAAGCAAGTAAGTCATCTCAACCTGAATAGATCTCCCAAGTTCTTTGGATGACGACTATTAACGGTGGCCAAAACTTAGTACCCATCCATCCACCTTGGGTTTTGGCAGCATCGACAAGTTTGCCCAGCTCCCGCTTCTCCTCCTCTGCGAAGTCATGTCTCTAGGCCCATTCTCCTCCAACCTTGCCACATTGATGATGCCTGATATAGCAATCTCGACGCAAAAGCCTTGATCTGTTCAACGATGGCTTTGTTCTTTTAGAAATTCTCGCCTTGAAACTTGCAGGCTTCCAGACCAGACGGTGAGCTACAACGGAACTTCTTACATCGCTAGTTGGGAATGGAAGCCTACCGAGGTAGTGCGCTCACCAGTTCGTCTGAAATCCTCATCAGGTACCTACCTTCACTATACGCCCTGATATGACCTGTAGGTTTTGAGCCAGGGGCGTAAGTGGCTGAGAGGCGTACTCACATAGAGATACGGAGTGAGGGTAGGCTTATAAATAAGCGCAAGCCCCGGCCTAAGGTATTTATCCTTTCTAGTACCAGACAGTAACCCGCTTTACGTCTGTGAGGTTTCACTTCTTCCAACTCCGATGCTTGAGTTGCATAAACACGTCGAAATCTGGTACGTTTGGCTTTGATGCAAGAGATGCGCTGTTGAATCGTCACTTTAGTCCCTATATTCATAACTCCCGTCTATGATACCCGTTCGCTATGCAAGAAAAAAAAGCAAAACTCCCGTCTAATTCAGCGCCTTGACGCCCTGCCCATAAACCTTCTCAAACTCCTTGCTAAAGGGCTGATCAATATACCCCTTCGGGCTCATTGGGATGTAAAAAGTGTTCCTGTCGTACTCATTCAGCTCAATCCCCTCCCTGATTCTGAAAACCAAATCCGGTGTAGAGATGAAATAGCGGCCAAAAACGGCAACAATATTATCCCTCTCCTTGTGCTCCTCATCCACCAACTTCTTGGCGCCCTTCGCCGTCAGACCACCAGCAATCAGAACTGGCCCCTTCCAAATATCCAACGCAAAGTCCAGGCTCTCCGCACTCTTCCCCGGCTCATCCTTGTTCTCAGCAGTTCTCGACTCCACCAGATGCAGGTAGCTCATTTTGGGGTGCCTCTCGCTAATCTTCCTGATCACATCAGAGAACTGCGGGACTGGGTCCTTCATCTTCATGCCCTGGAAGGTGCTCCAAAAGTTGAGCCTGAGGCCAACCTTTTCCTCCCCAACGGCGGCAGTAACAGCGTCTACAACCTCAATAGCGAACCGGGAGCGGTTCTCAATGCTGCCGCCGTACTCATCAGTCCGCTGGTTCGAGTTGGACTGAATGAACTGATCGACCAGGTACCCGTTCGCACCGTGGATTTCAACCCCGTCAAAACCAGCTTCAATCGCGTTCTTGGCGGCCTGGGCGTATTCGGCAACCTTTTGCTTGATGTCGTCGATGGTCATCTCCTCTGGGGTAACGGCGCCTTCGGTATCTGGGATGGCGATCGCTGACGGGGCCTTGACTGTGAAGCCTTCTTTTTTGGCCACGTCACCAAGAGCAGCGCGGCCGAGAGCCCATAGTTGGAGGTAAATGAAGCTGCCTTGAGCGTGGACGCCGTCGACGATTTCCTTCCAGGCGGCGATCTGTTCTTGCGACCAGATGCCGGGTACGTTGCCCATGCCACCGGCGGTGGGTGAGATAAATGTGCCTTCTGTCACCAGAAGGGTGCCACCGGGGGCTGAGCCGCGTTGGGAGTAGTACTCCTTCATGAGAGGGACAATCGGAACGTGTTCATCGGTTGAGCGGAAGCGGGTTAGCGGCGCCAGGGCGATGCGGTGCTTCAGCTTGATGGAGGGGTTGAGTTGGAGGGGCTTGAAGAGCTTTGAGTCGGACATCTTGAAGGTGGATGAATCGGTTTGTGTTTAAAGATGAAAATTAGACGGAAAACAAAAGTTGAGGGTATCTTGTTGCCAACTAAATGTTGTAGAAGACAAAATGAGGTTCAATCAAAACGACATCGTGGATTTATATGTACTGGTAGTGTTTAGCGGGCTTATAAATCATCCCGTCGCAAGCGCGGAAAGGTTTTGTTGATTTCCAAGACTTTTTTTTGGACGGAACTTCGAAATAGTTCCAAGTGTGGAGAATCCCCTGACACGCCTGCGGCTTTGCCGCAATTCCACTGGTTTTGTCAATGATGGCTAAAGTCTCTGGCCTCTCCCAGCTATCGAGAGAGCCTGTCGTGCCTGCGAATCAAAATTTGCTGCTTCTGGCGTCATGCTCCACAATGGCATTTGTAACCCGCCTCGGTTTGAAATCGGGGATTATTAAGGCTACGTGCCTGATTTGACCTGGCCTATAAGCCGAAAAATGCCCGGGATCATCCTGACGAGTAAACAAGATTTAGTACAGTGATGGCTCATAGCACCAGAGAATTACAATTGCGCCACCTACCTAAACATCGTTAAGGTGAATGTGAGGTTGTCGACATGCGCGGGAAATTTGTCAGGCATGAGCCTGCATCGCCAACATGGAGCCAGAAATTGGATCACCATGCATCAAATCCCAAGCCCGATTAGCTCAGCTGGTTAGAGCGTCGTACTAATACTGGCAACAGTACATGGTAATGCGAAGGTCAACAGTTCAATCCTGTTATTGGGCATTCCCTTTTTCCTTTTCCTTCTCCCTAATCTTTTTGCAACTATTTCCTTCATTTTCTGCCAGCCGCTGAGATCTCTTCTTTGAAGATGTTTTTTCTACATCTAGATTTGTACCTTTGTCCTCTTATCTTCATCTCGCTTAATAAGACATCACCACCCACACAGCGGACTGTACTCTTGCTGGACCACAACCTAGAAATACAAATTGACGGGACATTCATTGTATCCCAAGGTTGTCAATAGACATTGTGGTCACACTTGCCCCGGGAGCAGCCACCACTACCTATGTTATCAGCTTGCATGTGTTGTGGCCGGGCTATCAAAGCTTACCCCTGACTACCCCTGAACTCATGAGCTCTTCACGTTGACAAATACTTCAAAGGTCAAAGCTAAGTCAATTTTGGGTCGAATACTTCCACCAGCCAAAGCCTTATCTGCTCTCACCAAAAACTAGACAATAGGTTCTAAGAAGTAATAATAGTACATCGAACGCAAAAGAAGGAACAATGTTCATACATGTCGTCATAACCGTCGTGATTTTGATATCCCACCTTGCGCACGCCTTCCTCACACCTCCCCTCCACATCCCCGGTGATCTCCTCTACCCATGAACTCCCCCTTCCCAGTGTCAGCTTCCCGTATATAAGTACATCTACCCCATATATGCGTGTATATGCCTCCTCTGACACATCAACGTTCGACATCGTCCCCCTTCAGTGATTACATTAGTAAAGGGTCAAATACAAGAAATAAAAACAGATAGAGCAAAAGAAATGGAGCAATAGCTATTGCTCGTTAGTGTGCACCCCCATGTTTTCCCTCTTTCAGTCCTTGTATCATCAATATTTTCAGTATCCCTCCTGCGGCCCGCCATGCCCGCCAAACATGTTTTGGTTTGCTCCTCCATGAAATCCCCATTCCACATGCTCATTGCCCTGGAGGCCGTGCATCTCCATTGGCGCTGTTGTCGGGGTGAATCCAGGCATTTGGCCGTGCCCTCCTTGGCCATAGATTTCGTGCGGTTGTTGCTGCTGATGAAGCTGATGTCTGTGCTGCTGCTGATGAGGGTGACCAGGTCCAACGACGCCGTGATGCATGCCGATCGGTGACTGGACCTGCATTGTGACACCCATATCATCAGGCAAAGGCTTGCTGCAAGAGGGGCAGTACATGTTATTGCAGCGCCCAGGCGGGTGGTCTTCAACAAGCGTTTGAGCGGAATCTCGATTTTCGTCCCGCATCCAGGTGGAGGCGATGGAGGATCTCGGAGTTATGAGACGGCTTGCTCGGATGGTCGCTGTGGATTGCGGCCGGGGGACCATGTCGTGCTGCTGAAGCCCTTCGCTGGTGGGAACGTGGACGGTGTTTTGGTGCTCTTGGCTTGCAAGATAGTTTTGAACTTCAAGATGGCCCGGCCCTATGGGGACAGGCGAGTAGTGGGCTGGTGCTGTTATGAGATCTGGAGACGGAAACATGTCTCCTGCGGTAGTGTAAGGAATGGCATAGTTGGTAGGCATCGACACAGGTGGAGACTCCCAATTCGGATGCTGGTAGGCTGAGATCGGTTCCAGCTGCCCGGTTGTTGAAGCTGGCATGAGAGCAGACTGACTTGGGAGAACTGATGGAGGCCTGAATGAGTTGCTGATGGCTCTGCCCTGGCCCTGGGGAGTCCGAGCGCGTTGAATGGGGACCGGAATCTGCGTCGTTGGTTGTGTCTTTGGCAAGACTTCGGCTCTCTTGATTCTCTTGACTGGATTGGGACGTCTTCTCACCGCAGCGGATGGGACACCTGGTCCTGGGCTTTCGGTTCCGGGGACTGTGCTCACCATTCCACTGCTTCCAGATAGCATTGTCGGAGTAGATGCTGGGGAAGGCGTTGGCCGTTGTCCGCTTGGGGCCCAGCTGCCCGTATCCGAAATATCTGCCACTGGGTTCTCGACCGGGTTGACGCTGAAGAAAGAGACAGCCCCTGAAATTTTTAGTTCCCAGTCCTGTATTACTGTCTCAATCCAGTTGTAGATTGAATTGATACTTTTCTTCAGTCCTTGGTGAATTTTCATGTCGATATCCCCGATATGAGTCGCCCCTTCAAGAACATGGCGATATTGAAGCTCGAGCAGTTCCTTCAGCTGATCCTTGAACTTCTCTGATTCAGAAATGAAGTCAAAAGCCTCCATCACCGGAATGAACGCTGTCGTTGGGTCAGCTAGAGTTCAAACCCGAAAGCATACAAAGCACCTACCTGGTTCCGGGATTTCCCTATCATGCGGAAACAAGAGTCTCCACAATGAACCCCAGTTATCGATTTTGGCCTTGAGACTTCGGGCCTCAAGCGACGAGATGATCTTTTGCGTGATACCATCCTCCGGGTTAGCTCCACCATGATCAACTGACAGCCGGCAAGGCTCTGGCTGCCGTAAATGAGAGTCGAGGTCGTTTTTCGAAGGAAAGCCTTTGCAGCACCGAGGGCAAAGGAATGGGCCTGCGTTTCGCTGAACTGGCGGGTGGTGAGCGCGGATATGCTTTTTGAGTTGTGACATGTCAGAAAATGAGTGTGTAGCACAGACATAATGGTCCCGCACGTTGAACCGTAGAGGGTTTCGTTTTCGGTAAGGACAGCTGAAGTTGGTTGTGTTTTTGCTCGTGTACCCTTGAGCGGCCATAGTGGTGTCTCCATCGCCATCCCCTCCCCCCATATTGTCTCTGCCTCCTAACCCGCTTCCATCATCGCTGCCTCCGCCCTCCGCCTTTCTCTTGCCTTTGCTGAAATATCCTCCAGAAGACTGCTGATCATAGCCTCCCTCACCAGGCGTACCTCCACCCTGTGAGCCTGGCGTCCCCTGCCCGGGGGTTGCCTGTACAAAGCCCATGTTTCCATCTTGGGCAACACTAGACAGCTCCTGAACATAACGGTATGTGCAGTCCCAGATCATCAATGGAGCAGCACAGTCATCCACATCCTTGCCGCAGGTGTTCCTCAGGACCCACGACGATATCTCGTCGATCAGCCTGTCCTCATCCAACTCAATGTCCTCCAACTTCTTGCAAGTCATGCTCGAACTGGGCCTAGATGGTACGCCGAGGTGATTTCTGCTTTCTGAGTAAGACATGTTGACAAGATTGGGGTGATAGGCAACAACCGGGTCCTCATTGCCATCGGCATCTTCAACCTCAATGCGAATCTCCCGAGAAAGGCGTGATTCTGCCCGGCTGCAGGAAGAGGCAGTGTTGACACAGGTTGTGGATGTGAGGATTGAGTCGATGGACCCCACAACTCGGTGTGTTTTGCGGAAGTCCTTATCTGAAGACTGATACTCAGCCGTGTCCTGGTCCTTGGTCTTGGTGAGACTGCTCCGTGAGTCGACAGTCTTTAGTTGAGGGCGGCTATGGGGCTTGGTGATCATATCTGATATGATAACCTTGGGTCCTCCACCAATACCAAAGTTGGCCATGGTTGGGCTCTGGGGAGGTGTTGATCCAGACAGAGACAAAGCATCTGCGGCAGGCCTGGGATAGCGGTCAACAGGGTCAAGGCCATGTGCTTTCAAGTCAATGTCGGCGGCTGCAGTCTTCCGGTCATGGTGCCGCGGTCGAAGGGGAATGCATATGTTCATGCTGCCTCCCTTCTGTGCAACACGCGACGACAGCACAGGGGACCTGCCGCGGGGTTCCATGGTGCTTGAACCGCCAGATCAGTAAGATCAGGTGAGGTCAGGGTAAGTCAGGTCAGGCTCTTAAGCCTCAGGCCCCTCCTATCGAAGGCTAAGACAGCAACAGCAGCGCAGAGTACCCCGAGACGAAACGTCTTAACCACGCTGACCCGGTCACGTCTCGGTGGCAATCGGGCCAGGCGTGTATCGGGTGTCGGGAGGCGGAGACTGGAGACAGATTGGACGCTGGACGGGGTGGGACGGGATCAAAGGAGTGACTGTCCAGCGTTGGGTAATTTGTTCTTCATGCGCGATTGGTATCCGGAGAGAGAGAGTGGGTTGCTGTAACGAACGAAAGGGCGAGTCGCCAACGAGAGCGCATAACAAAAGAGAGATTGGGGCCGCGGCTTCAACAACACACCCCGACCAGTCAGTCTGCTAAACAAGAGATGTCGGCGCCTGTCATGTTTCTTCAGTCGCAAAGGTTCAAAAGTTTGGCCGCTGGAGAATTCAAGGTCCCAAGAGGCACTTCGCGCCTTCCGCAATCTCCCCTGACCGCGTAATTTCGATCGCTACCGTGTGGCGTCGGCCAATTAAACAGTGCTGCTCGCCTATTGGTTCAGGCAGCCTGTCCTGGGGTTGACCCCTGTACCCCAAGGACCGCAACAGGGTGACATCGCCAATCTCAGATTGATGCGCTTCCTTCGCCCGTGAATCTGGGACCGGAGATCTGTTGCAAGTGATCGGGCTGTCTTTCCGGGTCCGCTAATATAACAACGCTCTGCTCCCCCGCAAACCGTCATCATGATCCCTCCCGATTCACGCACTGACGCTATCGAGAAAACACCTTTAAAAATGGCTGTGTTTGTCCCCCCAAGCCTCTATTGTTTACACCTTGCGCCGCTGTCCTTGTCAACATGGGGTTAAACGCGGTGGTCAATTCTCCGAGATCGAGGTTGCAGCGACGGTCTAATCCAGCCCGGCAGCCGGGCCGGTTCCCTTCCACTTGCACTTATGCTGTTCCAACAGGCATCATTTCTTGGGTCAATGGATCAGAAAAAGCTCCGGCTTTAACTGCTGCACTGGTCAGATTTTGCTGCAGGTGCAGGCTGGCAGCATGAACTGATTGCTGTGCGCTCTTTCCTCTTTCCTCTGATCCTTTCCAGTCCGGCAACTTCAACACCCGTGGACTGCTCCTGCAGTGCCAAGCCCACTCTGAATTCCGCTTCCATGCATAATATGCAACATGTTATGCAGGCTTCTAGAAAATCCACCATCGCCTAGGTATCAAAGAAGTGTTTTCCCGCTAGTAGGTTTTTCTGACATGTGCTACTTCTGCTCTGGTGGAAACAGTATCGCATTGAGCTGCGCTTTATCATGCAAATGCATGAACTCATTCACAACTGTGTGGTTCGTGATGACCTAGCTCAGTACCGCGAAAGGTCAAGACTTGGATGCATGGACCATGCAGACTGGTAATTACCACATGAAAATAAGTAGCGGCCTTGAGACTTCCCATGCTTTGTAAGATCACAAAGTCTAAGCCAACTGAAGGAGTATCTGATCTTACACAAATCTTCTACATCTAGAATCTCCCCCACTCCTCCAACAAGGGAACCAACACTGTATCCCTCGAACTGGAAAGCAATTTCGCATGCTTTCTCGAACTCAAGATGACTTAACATCAATGATGTACCCATATTAAAAAATGGTGCTCATGCCCTCTGACCGAGAGGACAGGCCGAGAATGGCACTACCTTCTATTCGGAGCTCAAGGGGGAGGCTGTTATCTTGAAGACTGACCTGTGAGTGAGGGTTCACGTTCGCGCAAATGGGGTAGGTGCCATACCACACAGTTATGTTGATGTATATTTTGGACTGTAGGTAGTGACTGAATAAAAAAAAAACCTTCGAAAAGAGCGCATAAAGGCCAAGTTAATACCTCGCGAGCAACCGATCCATCTTCTCGCCACGCCGAAATCCTCCGTACCTGAATGACCCGGTCCGACGAGCCTTCCCGGCCAACCACTCATCCCCCAAGATGCATAGATATCCATCCATGTGGGACACAAGGCACGCAAAAGAAAGTGATGGAAAGAAAAACAAGGCGATCAAACCACAGGCAAGCAATCTATGGGCTGTGGGCTCTCAGGAGCAACCTGTGAGGGCTGGTGGACCCGCAACAATCCGCGGCGCTTTAGGTAAGCGGAGACTGGCCATGGGCAGTCACGAGGTCTCGACCAGGTTTCTCCTTCGTGAGCTCAAGGGGTGGGACACTGGTGTCATGCGCCCAGTAAAGCTTGTTGATCAGGCCTGCCTCGACTTTGAATACAGCCTTCCAGAAGTCGGGGCCCTGATCGCCTCCAACCCAACGGCCACGCCGGGATAGCTCATTTCGTGGCAGTAACCATGTAAAAGTGTCGTCATCGTAATGGTTGAGCTTGAACTTTTCAGAGTCCAAGCCTTGAATGGCCCAATAAAGACTGCCTTCCTCCAGAGTCACCACAATCTTAAAAACGCCGATGTCCATCCAGTACACGCCCACATACTCCTCGAGATATTTAGGAGAGCTTCCAGGTTTCCTTGTGTCATCGAGCTCTTTGACCAAAGCTGGGTACCACTTCAAGTTCTCAACCACCGTGGTCCTTGCGAAATCGGCCACATCGATTCTTTCAGAAGCCGGCACCTCGAGCAGCTCCTCCAACACTAACTGACCCACCCAGTCAGACACATCAGTGAGGGCCAAAGAATTAGATAAAACTACGATAACCTAATCGGAATTAGGGAGGAGAATGACGATTGACAGGGCCCCGGGAAGACTACCCTAGTGGAATAGCACAAGCTGCGACTGAGTACCCTTCCCGACGGTGGGCATGCCTTCAGGAAGCAAGCCAGGGTTGATGCCAATCTGGCCCAGGCGGTTGGGAAGTTGCGCTCTACCCCATCCACAGGCATACGACAGCTCATTCTTCGACGGCTGATCCATGGGAATCTTGGCGGACGTCAAGTAGGCAACCTGCTTGAAAGGGTTATCTGGTGTGGAAGTGAGGCCAGTAGCGAACTGATGCTCGAGACTAGCCCCGAAAGCCTTGTAGAGCTTTAGGAGGTCAGACATGGAGGACCACAAGCCACCGCTAGGGCCAGCAAACCGGTTACTTCCAGCCTTTGGACAGGGGATTCTCACGGCGATGGCGTCATCCAAAGCGTTGTAACTCGACGTGACGTTGTCGGTCTCTTGAGAAGGTGGCTTGAGGGAGGTTCTCTCCAAGCGCAGGGGGTTGAGAATGCGATCTTGGACGAAGTCGAAGTACGATTGCCCGCTCAACTCCTCGATAACATTGCCGGCCAAGTCGTATGGAAGGTTGTTGTACGCCCACTGGGCGCGAAAAGGAAGCAGGCGCTTCTGACTGTTGATGTACTTGACTCCATCTTCTCCGGCGATCAGTATGTTGTTTTCCGTACCGATAACGAGGTTGTCGGCCCATGCCATGCCCGACCGGTATGACAGCAAGTCAGTTACGGTCAGGCAGTTCTGCAGGATCTCATCTCCGGAATGAAAAGACGGGATGATATCCTTGAACAACGTGTCCCAACTTAGCTTCCCCTTCTCGACTAGAATTCCTACTGCCGCGGCGGTAATGGCCTTTACTATCGAGCAGGCGGGGAATATCGTGTCGGCTGTAACAGGAAGTTGTGTGTCGACGTCGCGATGGCCAAAGTGCGCGTGGTAAACTGGCACGCCCGATTCCATGACGGCGTAGGCCAGGCCAGTCGTGCCGCCGATCTACATTAGATTCTCGACGGTCGGCCGAAGTCGGTCCAATCGGGATGATAGGTTCTTGATGTACATATTGGCGGACTAGTATTGGCGGACTAAAGGACTAATGATGGTAGTCGTTGGTTTACGCCGATGATTGAGTGGAGTGTGTTGGCGCTAGGGCCTAGGAGATTGGGGGATAGATGGGAAAGCTGAAATGGAGTGGTAATTTTGCGGGGAAGACAGGAAAACGCTTAGGTTTGGAAGGTAAATTGCGCAATTTTAGTCGGTAGACTGCCTTGTCTAAGTTTTGATGGTAGACTATATAACTTGGACTGCAGAGTATATATCTGACTGGGTGGGCCAGTTGGTATTACAGGATCATATACACCTCCCTAAGCGCGCTATGGTATCTTTGAATCGGAAGAAGCCGTCAGTAGTATAACAAGCTCATGGCTATAATGACAACAAAGCCGGAGTAGGTAGGGGTATAAAGATATCAATTACCATGGCCCATGCAAGTTCGCTGTGGTCAAGAACCTAATTTGGAGAGACACCTTCATATACAAGATAGCAAATGCTTCTCCGCCCACCTATCTTTACAGACAATCTAAGAGTAGCTGTACAGAAAAAAAATAGAGTGCAAAATAAAGAAAAGTTGCGAGCCCGAGTACCCTGTGTCTAGTACCGTTTCCAGACCTCAAATAAAGGCATCAGTACCGTGTCGTTGAATCTTCTTAAGAAGGTAGAATGTGTCGATACAAGCTGACTAGGATTGCCATCAGTGTCCAGGAATTTCCGCTGGATGCAAACATTTACCGCATCTGCGTAAGCTGCACTCGCCTCCCGCTGTATCTTCCCGGTTTTGAGTAACTTGATCGCCATGCAGCGGTCAATTACACTTTGAGGCGCTGTCGACTCTGGTGAGCCTAACTCGCTCCGTAGATCTTCCATGCTTTTTTGCAATGCCAGCTCAATGAGGGCCAGTCCAAGTTTGGTCAACACCGGTTCATCATCCTGGAGCAGCTCAGCGCATTGCATGGGCGCCACCGCGGTCTGGATCGACTCGGAATCGGTCTGGTAGCCCGCCGAGTACACCTCCCGAAATATAACTGGAAACTTCATCACATCGTCGTGGGCCCTGTCTGACATGTCGTTGCTATTGGGTGGGATTTGACCGACACAAACATCCCAAGTCCAGGACTCGTTCACCCATGGGGTTTCACAGAGTCGAACGATAGCCAGACAAAGCCGAAGTGCCAGTTCCCAACGATCCCTTACTGCTAGACCGTTACCAGACTGCCTGAGATCGGCGATGGTCATAATGGGGTTCTTTTTCCCGTTCGCGTTAAACCTTGCCGTCATGTACATCTTGTTGTTTTCCGCGTCGATTAGGACCTTACGGACCGTTTTTTGTGATGCCACTTCCTCAACCAACGAGCAGAGGTCCTGAATCTCGGCCGCGTCGGGGTCAATGTCGGGCACGGCCTCAAGAAGCACCGTGGTGGGAGCCTCCGTGGGAGCCTCTGAACTAGTATGGCAAGCTAGCTGGAAGGCCCATTCCGAGTGAGACATCAGCTGGTCCGTCAGTGGTTCAGCGCACGTAGCACATTGGCACCCCACTCCGATCATATGGGGCCTTTGGCAAGCGCAGGTGTATCGTCCCCTGATGAGTTCAAAGAGTTCGCTGGCTTGTACTCCGGTCGTCTGGGAAGTGTTGAGTATCAAAGTACCTCCCTGGCTTTGTATCTGCTGATGCGTAACCATGAATGGGCGATCCTCTAACATGAGTCGAAGTTCCGCGTTGAGGTCCTTGATCTCGTTGATCTTTCTCCGAATGGGCGACCTCTCCATCCCCGCCCGAACAGTCCTGACTTTTGTCATGGCCCTGCCAACAGTGCCGTGTATATCCTGTCATTCCACAGTTAGCCACTGCTTGGAGTGACTACCTTGAGCTGAAGAGAAGCAGAACTTACTGCGCCATGGCTTAAACTCTCCAGGTCAATCCTGAGTTGCATCAACAGCGATCTCATTCTCTCCAAGTAATCAACAGTGATCTTGTACTTTTCTTCGCCGAGTCGGGAGCGGAGGGTTTGCTGTATATGAGGATCTTGCCAGATGGTCTCATTCTCAAGGCCATCTGATGGGAATAGACGTTGAACTTGTTGATATGGGAGAGCCGACTCTAGAATCCCTTGGATTGTGCGTTTGGAGATTTGAAATACAACATCCACCTTGGTGCTAAGGTCTGCCGGATTGCTGTGCCTCAGCTCCCTGCAATTTCTGGCAAGGAGAGCGAGAATGGGGTACAAACCTAAAACTACCCCGATGAGTTCTAAGCCCGACATGATACCAGTAGAGGGAGCCTCGTGATCCGGGATGGGGCCTAGCGATAACGAGAGCCGTGGGGGATTTGAAGAAAATTCGAAAGTAGATAGAAAGAGGATGTCAAGTCGAAAATGAACCCGTCGCCTCTGCGAAGCAGATGTCGCCCTTGAACGGAACCCAATGTGCGGGGTTGCTGCCTTCATTTCTGAAAGCCTCGTCAAAAAGCTGCCTCCCTTAGGTACCACACTTCCGTGCCACTCCTCTGCATGATGTGCTGGTACCAGTATTACATCGTGGAATCCGAAAGTGCACATCCAAGGCTGGCGTTCAAGCTCCAATAGGAAGCACTTCCCGGGCACCCTAAGTGAACTCGGTGTCATGGGAAACAGGCTTTTGGGGAGACCTTTTTGGAATGTTGCATATGTACATTAACAATATGGCAGACCGAGAGTGGGGGTTTAAGGAAAATAGATACCTACCTTACCTAGGCAGATGGAAGGTTATCGGATATGGGTCGTCCGAGCCATTGGCAGCCACTCACTCCTGCAGTCAGAAAGCCCCGTGAAGTGCCACCGTGCGGGGTATCTTGTGAGACGGGATCTCGACCGACTGAGACCTGGAAAACAGAAAGACAACCAGTCTGCCTTTTCTGCGAAATGAATTGAGCCCGATCTGCAAAACTGTCGTTTGCCAACCAACTGGCCACCTATCTTATCATTCCATCAAAGACCACTTTCCTAGCTTGCCCCTGCTCTACACCAGGGCGACCGCTATGGAGAACCCGACTCACAGCAAGGCTGATCCTGGTGTGTTGTCCACGCACCATGCCAGGGACCTCACCCAACAGGTTCGGGCAAAGGCTCCTTTAGCCGCCCACTTCGAGGATTGCACACAGGCTCTTCAACAGCTCCATTCCGCCATCAATGCGAACCCGTCAGTTGCAAACTTGCGCGATCTTGCAGAACGATGTCTCAGCAAACTGACATCTTGGGGTCATGATACTGGGGCGTCCTCTCGAAGGCTCGACCATGCCTTACGATGGACCAAAGGACCTCAGCAGAGTACCCAATTGCTCTTGGAGGGGTTACATAGCCTGATAGCCCAGGGTAAGTCCACCCGCAACTATGAATACCGTTAGAATGCTTCGTTGACGTGAGGTTTACTACCAGCAACGGAGTCATTGCCTCCTGTTGTATACGAACCGGATGCTTTCGATGCTCTGCCTCAGAAAGATGGTAGCACAACCCCTCTGCCATCGGCGTTTGCAGCATCATCTGAAGACCAAAAGACAAAGCCCTTGCCGGAGGCCCAGGACATCCAGAATATGGAGGAACAGCAGAAAACACCCCAGGGATTGCAGAACACGGAGAACCAGGAGAAGATACGTGTGCTACAGAACACCCAGGAGCTGCAAAAGACACAGGAGCTCTTGGAGATTCTGGGATTGGGGGATCAAGAACCAGACTGGGATACCGAGAGATGCTTGGTTGACGCAGAAGATATCCTTGATGACCTAGCCGACCTTCGACCAACGTTGCTAGATCCATTTGACGATATGGAGACGGAAGTTCCACCGGACGCCAATCGACAAGAAATCGTTGACCGTGGATATGTGAATCAATTCTTTCCCAAGGCACCTATTTTCTTGATCGAGAGGCTTGTGGCGGCGAACCAGCGACGACGGCGGTATATCTGGAACCTTCGACAGCAAACCACCGACAATGTCGGTGAGATCTGGACCACCCCTCCCGGTGTCGTCACCGGTGGGATCGGGTTTCTCAAGCCTATATTTCCTAAAAAGCCATTAGGGGGCAGTCGCATCCGTCGAGTACGCGGCTACCGAAAGGCTTCTACGCCCTCAGGTTCGGAAATCAATGCTTCTAGGACAACACCATCCACCACTGGGAGAGCATCTTACTTCTCCAATCCGCTTTTCGAACAGGAATCTGTTACCTCTTTCCCCTCAATAGGCATGGAGAATGACGATGACATACAGCCCCCCGAGCCTCCTGTGGATATCACGGTTGAGAAAAACCTCCCGTTTCAATGTCAATACTGTCGCTTTGAAGTTCCTTTGGAGCCCGAAAAGACCAAGATGAAACTGGACGAGTGGTTAGCCCATCTTTACCTAGACATGCAACCGTATATGTGTACCTTTGACGGCTGTAGCAAAGGTCACAGATTGTTTGGGGTGAAGCAAGAGTGGTTCCAACACGAACTCGATTATCACCGAACTCAACAAGTTTGGTATTGCAAGAGCACGGCTTGTGTTACAAAGTTCAACAGTGTATCTCTTCTAAGAGAACACCTCATTTCCACCCATCCGGATATCGTCATCTCTAGCCCCGAGATTCTGGAGTTGCTGCTCAGCACATCTCAAATACCATACATTCAACCCCTGCCAAACCCCCAGCGCGAGTGCCCCCTGTGTGGCATCATGTACAAAGAGAGCCTGGTCAGTTGGAAGGATCATCTGGCCGGTCATCTGGAACAATTTGCTCTTTTCTCACTCGGCCAAGACGATGCGGAGTATGAGGTCAATGGGGAAGAAGATGAAGCTCGACAAGAACGCGTCCACGATTATGTCGAGCACTCACAGTTATATGTGATAAGCTTTCAGAACGACGATTCTGTTCAAAACGAAGCCACCACAGCAACTATTATCCCACGGAGTATGATGCCTGATGAAAGCAACGATTTGCAGAGCTTCAATGATAGTTCAGGTGGTGAGGGGAGACGCGGCAGAATAGGGGCCGAACGAGCCTGGATTGAGGCATACATTGCAGGAAAGGCTGAAGGGGCTCAGGTATTACCTTATCGGCCACTAGAAGACGACAGATTGACAATCCACGAGACCTTTGACACGAATCCGATCAACGTTCCGCCACGCAACGCTGAGTTTGTAGGGCGAGACGCAGATCTCCAGTTGGTGAACGGGTATCTCTCGAAATCCGGTCACATCTGCGTTGTCAGTGGTAGAGGTGGAATTGGTAAAACAGCAACGGCAGTCGAATATGCGTGGCGATTCGCGCACAATTTCGAAACTGTGATTTGGGTTGAGGCTGAGGATCAAGGTGGACTAGCCGACAAGTACAACTCCGTCGGCGCGGAGCTTTTCCACCAAAAGCCCGACAATCAAGACTCCACCACCTATATGCTTGAGATTAGAACATTGCTGGGTAGACTGGAGAGACCATGGCTCCTCATCTTCGACAACGTGGAGGCATGGGACGATATATCCCGCTATATTCCGCGCAATTTGCCCAAGACTAAGGGCTCAATTCTCATCACCACACGCGAACAAACGCTCATTCGCATGGATGCCTCAACTGACACTTTTGCATTGGAGCGAGGGCTGCATAGAGTCGAATTGGAGCCGCTAACACCCGACGAAGCCGCAGAATTTCTTATTGGTGCTCTAGATCCGGACTGGGCCACGCTTGGTGAGCTCTCAGCGCATCACCACTACAAGCAGGCTGTTTATACTGCGGAGTTGGTTGAGCGGCTACCACTTGCAGTCATCATGGTGGCTGGGTATCTGAAGACATCACGCGCAACATTGGACGATTTTATGGAGATTTGGGATGAGAAGAAGGAATTTCGAGCCACACAAAAGAGCCGCATGGCAGTGACAACAGAGGTAGACTCGTCCTTGGACATGTTGTGGGAGATTGGCATTAGTGAACTCGGAGTGCCTGCTCGAAACCTGCTTGAGATTCTCGCTTTCCTCGACCCGGAGAACATCCAGAAAGAGCTCCTCGTGGGAGATCACACCGAGGATTACCTTGCATTTCTGAACGCGACCCAGGCAACCCAATACAAACGCATGATAAGGGCCTTGGAAGGCCGAAAGCTGATCGAAGTGCGTTCGACGGGGGATGGGAAGGAGTCCTACCGTATCCACAGACTGCTTCAGCGGAAGATCATCATTGACATTGGGTTCCAACTCAAGCTCGACAGTGCCATGAGAAAGGCAACGCGTCTTGTACGCAACCGCTTTCCAAAAGCCCCCGCACAGCAGACACCTGCACCAAAGAACCGAAAGCAGTGCAAGGAGTACATGCCGCATATCAGCAGTCTTCATCGAGCATTTCTAGAAGGGGAGAAGACATTTCCAGAGTTTGAAAGGCTAGAAGAACTGGCCGACCTGTTCTACGACGCTGGCTTTTATATCTGGGAGAGCAAAGCTGAGGGACACAACGGTCTCGAATTACTTGACGCAGCTGAAAGGATTCACGATACTAAGCACCCTAGAACCGACCCCATGGCACCACGACGAGCCGACATCCATTGCATCTCCGGTTTGCTTCGATATGCCATGGGTTGCCAAGAACGTGAGGAGACTCGCAGGAGGCTAGAATTGGCAAAGGATATTCGAAAACACGTTTTTGTGCAGTCGGGAACCAAAGACAACGACATCCTTCTCCAAAATGCAGCGACTGATTACGGACTTGTCTTGTTGAACCAATATGAGTTTGAGGATGCAGAAAGAATCTTTGAGCGCTGCCTAGAGCATTATCGCAGTTGGGACACGGAAGACAAGATTCCATTCGAGTACTCGAAATATTACTACAACATGGGCGTCGTGCGAATGTGTCAGGAGAGACTGGAGGAGTCAATCGGATTTCTGCAACGTTCGGTTGAGCTGGTCGAGTTCGAGTTTGGGAAGGATACCCAATATTGGGACAACTACTTTATGCTCGCGTGTGCGATTCGGCAGGCAGGGACCAAGGATAATTATGAGCGGTCTCTCGCCATGCATCTCGAAATCCGCGAGGCCAGACTGAACTCAGCAGGTAAACATAGCAAAGGGGCGATTCTGAGTACATTCGCAGTGGGTGGGATGTATGTCCTGCTCAACGACCTTCCAAAGGCGACGTAAGTTTTACCACTGATTGTATCCCGCAAAGAGGTTTGTTAACACGAGACAGAATGTATCTCGAGGAGTGTATTGAGCTTGGCATCACATCCAACTGGATGCCTGAGGCGCTTGGGCGGGCACGCTTACACCTCGCCTGTGTCTACCGACGGCAAGGTATCAAGGAGCAGGAGGCCAACGAAATGGAACAAGAGGCCATGTCAGTGTTGCATGATCTTTCCAGTCATGCCGCTAGGTGGTTCGAGGGTATCAATGAACCACTGATGACATACGACGACCTGCAGGCTACTGACGAAGGGAGATACATTAGTAGAATGTTATTGAGGCTTCTCTGGGCCAGGAGACAGGGCAAGAAGACGCTCGAATTCTACCTGGATCTTATTGGAAAGCGCGTTACTATGAAGACGGGTCTATGAGTTGGGACCTTCTGTCGGTACGGTGCGCTTTCACTGTCTTTCACTGGTTCCAACAATCAGTTTTCTGATTTCAATAGGTGCTCGGAGGTATCTAATTATTTTCTTTCTCTCTTTGAGCGTTATGTTTATACGACAGCGGTTTTCAGGCTGTCATATTTGGCCATGCTAGGTATTTCGGATCGATTTACACACTCTATATGCGGCCGATAGGTATCGAATCTCGATCATGTCCGAGTGTGAAACATGGAAATATGTAACACCACAAGTTGACCAGTGTGAAGGATCTAGAAGGACTATGTGACTTTGTTTTATTGACCAAATTGCCGTTCCAACCGGGGGTAGATGGGTTGCGACCGCAGGCCCCCGGCACACTGTGTGGTGCAAGCAAAAGTGCCGGTGGCCTATTGGCTATCAAAATAGCTTCAAATTTAACTCCCAGAGCAAACAGCCATTTTTGCACGAAGTATTGGTTGTAGCTTTCGATGAAGTGGAAGCACAGGCCACTATTCTGTCCAAGTGGGGGACTGGGGTAAATCACTATCTCCTCTGGGCAATTAATCTTGTTGATTCCGATAACCAAGCCTCCCTGATTTCGGCACTGCGGGTGGCACATGTCTCACTGCTGCTGCTGCAAGTTCCCGGGCGATCGATCAAACTTCACAGCTTCCCAAATCCAACCAAAAAAATCGGCAGTTTATAAATTCCAATTGATCGTGCAGAAAGACGCGCCAGGGACATTACCGACACCAACTGGGACCGGAGCCATGTTGACAGAAACGAAGTTGGAGTCGACGACACGAGAA
The DNA here is from genome assembly GCA_033296885.1 of Triangularia verruculosa. NCBI lineage: Eukaryota > Fungi > Ascomycota > Sordariomycetes > Sordariales > Podosporaceae > Triangularia > Triangularia verruculosa. The sequence continues at coordinate 104,716 of MU863912.1, read as the reverse complement.
CTCAACAAGTCGAACGCGGTCAAGTTGGACACTCTGAAGCATGCGCCTGAGCCGGGCGCTGTTCTCCAAACAGCCGGCGCAAACGCAGGCACACTTGCTACACAGCAGGACGATCACCGCAGCCAGCCTTGGCATAGCCTGATGGACGAAATCGAACGAGAGAACATGCTGAACCCGCCCGGTAGCGACTGGTTTTCTTGCAACTTGGGATTCCACGCGCATTCCCTCGCTGGATAACGATGCTCTGGTGGTAAGCTGGCTTTCTTTAGGCTCACCGCCCGTTCGCGATAGTAACATTGACAAAATCCTGTTTCTAGCTGCGCCGTTCAGTCAGCGCCGAACGCGGCATTTTGCGCGACTTTGGGGACTGTTCGATGCGGTGGGCTGAGCAATGTTACTTGCAGCCACGGTCGGCGGGGACAAGTCGAATATGGTCACGTTGTGAGGGTTGTGTGGGTTGTGAAGGAATGGGGGGTGCCTGCCTCGGTACTGTCCTTTCGCTTGTTATTGGATGAAGGGGCTTAACATCCATCCTTCGTTTCTCTGCAGAATTATGTTATAGATTTTTGCATTTACATAATTGCATTGGCAGACTCGCATATTCACTGCTTCAAGGGCTGTCGCGCTGTACCGATACAACCTGGCAATCCGACCAGTCAGTCACAGTCGTCAATTTCCGGGGCCGCTCGAGCCATTGCACGATTCCCCGAACGCTTTGCCAACCAGCAAGCAATGTCCGCTGCGACCATCTTCGGTCTCTCTTGACCTCGCGCGAGCAATTCACGGCAGGCTACACTATGGCGGTCGTCAATGCATCATTCCAATTTCTGCAATGGCAAGCGCTTTACTCGAAGCAAAAGCCATACGAAGTCTTCCTTGCGGCCGAAAGCTTTCAGAACAAGATTCCGCGCAGTAATCTCGTTTTCGAACCCCGCTCCGTCCAAGTTCAAGATGTACGAGACCGCCGAGAAGAGTACACACTAGACGCACATGGCTTCCAGTTCCTTCGCCACAAAACGACAGTGCAAGATTTCAAGGACCGGAGCGTTGTGGGAGATTCATACATCCCAGAAATGCAGCAAGTACTGCGGCAACACTTGAGCAAGGGGGAGCAAGGAGAAGATATAAGAACAGTTTGCTTTGACTTTCGAGTAAGCTTCAGACCCTACCGACCTATATCAATGATACTAGGCGTCCCTTAACATATTATTTCCAGCTCCGGGAAAGTATACACGCAGACGAATTTGCTAAGCGCACGATAAACCTCGAAGACGGCTTCGACCGATTACTCCCAGCGACACACCCACATATCGGTTGGTTATGATTTGCCTGTTGAGGATGCAATAATCCGGGCAGCGGCTAAGAAAGCTAGACCAGAGCACACGCGGTGCACTCCTTCGAGTCCAGAGGCATATGGGTGAAGAGACAGAAGAGCTGCTGAAGGGACGGGTACGGGTGATCAAGTATGCTTTCCACATGCTCTCGGCCGCGGACTTGTACGTATCCATCTGACTTGGTCGTATTTAGTGTCTGGAGACCGTTGGTCGACGTCAAGTCCTGGCCCCTTGCCCTTTGTGACGCGCGGACTGTCGACCCTAACGATCTTGTGACGTGTGATATCGTTCGCAGGCGGTATGTGGGAGAGACGTACTTTGGAAAGTATAATCCGGAGCAAAAGTGGCATTATCTCTCGGGCATGACGCCGGAGGATGTGACTCTTATCAAGGTGTACGATTCGGATCAGACTGTGCCAGCGCAGCGTAAGATGAGTACTCGTATTTCTTCACCAGTATACACTAACCTGTTGTAAGGATGCCTACACGCCTCATTTAAACTTACGGAGTCACTTACACCACGGGTCAGTATCGAGTTACGGATGCTGGCTTTTGGGGGATAGAGGACCCTTGATCAAAACTTCAAATTGATGTATGAGGCCAGGATACAAGGCTCCGGTTATTATAGTCAACCCGAAAGCATCAGTGTCAACTTAGACACCCATGACACTTCAGAAAGAGAATCATGGTAATGGTTCGGGGTCCAATGCCTTTCATACCTCAGACAGCTCATCGATAGCTGCTATGTCTGGTTTATATTTTAGTCCAAAGCCCGCGTCCGGCCGGTTAAGTCTATTACACTCAAAAGTTACTACTTGTTATCCAAAGATGAAGAAAACCCGGAAGATACGTCTTGTGACCACGCGCGGCGCCTCCTCTGACTGACACTGCTGATAAATCCCAGCGCACTGAATGGCCTAATCGAAAGTCAACACCTCCACTCTTCTTCCGCTAGCAGCGGCCGCGACTCACGGTTGGGGAGTGAGCTATGACTTAGAGACAGCACAAGGTCGACTTCCTCACAACGGGGAAAGTGATGTACGTAAACCAGTCACAGGCTCATAAATCTTAGCACGTAGAAAGACTACCTTAGCTGTTGGCCACGGGCCACCTAACATGTCCATGTTAAGGTGAGCAGTGCGCCACATGATTCAGCCCTGCCCCGATGCTCCGGTGAGCTTGCCACTGTCACCAGAACTCATACATCACTGAGGCTGCGGTTGTTTGACAAGGGGTTCCTTGGACTTGTACGTGGTAATGAATAAGGTATTGGATTACCGAGTTCCCGAGGATCTTCCTGTCGAAATCGGTCTGGCTCTTTCCAGCTTTCCTTTGTTCGACCAATACCTCTAGACAAATTACCGTATATAACGTCGTGTGTGTTGATGATGACACCATCGCTCTCATTAGGTACCTAATATAGAGCAGTCTGGAAACTTGGAGACCTCCTTGGCACCAGAAGATAACCATGTTGACAATATGTTGCGGCTCAGTCAGTCCCAGTTGGTTCTTGAAGACGTGAAGCCAAGATACAGGACAATCCTTCGCCAACAGTTTTTTTGCCTATCCTATGTTACCACGAGGGTAGGGATACTCTCACCGACTTTCGCTACTATCCCCATGCTCAATCACAACCTCACTAGTGAGAGTCACAGTTTTCCGTATCCCACCCATCGTAGTCCCCCGTTGGATCAAGTCTTGACTGCTCTCGGTCTCCGCCTCACCAGCCCTTCGAGATGCCGCTGTCTCATTGGCTGCTCGCCAGGTGTTCCACGTTCCCAGTGCGATATTTGGCGGTCTTTGTGGTTTGAGTCCGAACCGATATCTCAGTTCTGAGTAGAGGTCCGTTTGAGTGAAGATACGAGTCCAAAAGGTGTACAGCGCAGGCGCGCAAGATACGATAACGGTGCCGAAGATTTCCATGTATCTTTCTCACGTGTCAGTGTGAATGATGTTCTGGGCATGTAGGTAAAGACGGAACACACTCACGCAGTAATAGAGACCCGAGTTCCATCCCAAGAAGGGTCCTCGGTGCCGTTGAGGACGGGAGAGATCCTGTAAGCGAGACTAACTGTGCTTGTGGCGATGATCCTAAAATGCCAGTCAGCAACGACTGCTGTAGCTACCTATTCGGTGTGGGATCCCCTACAGAATAGCAAACCCAAACAAAACCACCAGCCCCCTCTTCTTATTCTTGTCTAAATGCAGACCCCAAATAATGGGAAATGGCAGCCCGAATAGCAGCAAATCTGCCGCCACGGTAAAAGTACCGCCCATGAGGATTAGTGGACCAGTGTTCTCACAGACCGGTAGCTGTGAACTCCAGGGCACACACCCTGCTATGTACCATATACCAATCGTTCCATAGATGATCAAAGACAAGGTCAGGAGAATGTAGCACGTCCAGCGAACCCAACGGATAGTGTTGAAGAGACGGAGGTAGAAGGTCAAGATCAATGCTTTGGTGGCAAAGAACGAGACCATGCCGAGGAGGGCGTGGGCCATCCACATTTGGTAGACCGAGCGCGTTATGGCAGCGAGAGGGACGTCCCACGAGTGTTTAGCTACGCCTAGTCGGGCCACTAACGTGTACAGTCAGTACTGCCTTTTCTGATAAGCACAGCATGGCAAAGACAGGTCTTACCACGGTACATCGTCGCCCACTGCGCTATTCCTAGCGATAGTGTGAGTACACACACGTCTCTTCAAGTCAGTTGACTATCTCAGAAGCTTGAGCTCTTTCTCCTTACAGTCATCGAGATGCAGCTTCGAGATCAAGCGTCCAGTCGCGATCCTCACCGCCACAATAACCACAGTGATCGGGATAAGAATTGCTCCCGTCACCAGAATAATCGGCTCCAGACTTTCCACTTCGCCCGGAGGAGAAGCAGGTCGGGCGTTGTTGAGGCTTCCAGTAGTTGCATGGTGCAGGGTGTTCATGTTCCCATCTGCCGGTTCAACCCATGGTCACGGTGTGGAGATGTAACGAAATCTAAGATCTACCAGATAATCAAATGGTGGTACTTTTCACCTTTTATTGATGAAAGGGACGGCAAGGCTCGGGACTGTCGGTCAATAATTGGGAGCAGCTGCCGACATGCTTCCTGCGTTACACGCAACCAGACAACGGATGATCCCGTGGCTATGGCGGGGAAAGAATCAAGCCGCTTACCTGCGCTGTTGCGACCTATCAACGAAAGCAGACCGCCCTGACGGGAGCTCGGTTAAGCATAAAATGACAAGAATCGTAGATTGCGGCTGGCCCCTGACAAATGTCTTCTCCGAAAATCTCCGACTGGTCCTCTGGGCAGTTGTCTGGGCATGAGAATGACTTATGCAACCGACCTCGTAGAATACCTAGTACTTGGTAAAGCGACCCTGGGGCCCGGACTAAAGTCTCCGCTACCATACCCCGGGTCTCAAAAGTACCTCGCCTTGGCCACGCCCAAGATGCGTAGATAGGTACCTTCTTCTTCTTGCCTCATGGTACAAGTACCTCCCCTAACTCCGTCCACGTCGATCCATCAAAGCCCACTTCGACAATCCTGCCACCACGCTGAAAGTAACACCGCGCCTCCGCGTTTGCTGGTTCCGACGGAACTTCTTCCGCGCCACTGTTCGAGTCCGTTGCCAACAGGCTAGAACATGCAATGTGGGATTCTTCGTCGCCGTCTTGCAGTGCGGCAGGAACTTCTTCCATCCAACCAGACGAGTTTTCGGTATACCAGACACTGAAGCCGCCGCCGTAGCCCTTGGCGATGAAGTAGATGTCGACGAGTTTCTCGCCATCATTGGAGTCTCGAACAATTACGAAAGCGGCCGACGGCGTCTGGGGTGGCCAAGCATATATCTCTGGGAAGGCTTATCGATTGGTCAGCGAAGAAGGTCTATTTGGCCATCTTGGATGCTTTAACTTACTATGATGCAGCGAGTCTGTCTGGTTATCAGGGATATGGAAGGCCATCCCCTGGTTGGGTTTCTGATAAATCACACCGTAGCCTCCCGGAGCTTCTATCTTGGAGAAGTTGGAACTGGTGGGGACTATGCAGAGGGACGAACCCTCATACGCTGAGATACCGAGGGTACGAACACGCCAGTCGGGTTCCAGCCTCGTGCCAAGGTCATCCTTCCGCATGTTGCGAGCCTCGACAAGTTGTCCGGATGCGTCTTGAGTGATGATGTAGGGCCAGTAGGCTGCCAGGTCAGCCCCTTTGCCCATGATCAGATCATCACCAGATGTGTACCCGCCGATGGTGTTCTGTATCACAATGTTTGGTAGGCTCTCTTCTCGAAGGGTGGCACCAGAAATCTCATTGCCCACTTGGTAGAATATTCCAGTTTGTGACTGAAGTCGGAGGATTTAGTGAGCCAGGAAGAACGGAGCGACAGTGGACATGACACATACATTAGACTCGGTATTGTTGACAACTGTGGCGTCAAAATGAGTTCCATTGCTAGCTCCCAGGTCGAGCGCTGGTAGCGGCTCCCATGCGGACGTAGAATTGTCCTTGCTGGTGATGCTTTGCGAGCGTCTGATTTGTCCTTGGGGGTCTTCGTAGAAAACGTATCTTTCGACATCCCCATTTGGCTTGCGCCGTGCCACTGCTGAGAGCTTCGAACCCAAGCGGATGGTCTCCAGCCTCGAGGTGGCATTCACGGCACCGTTGTTGTCATCACTGCGGGCCTTCAGTGATAAAACAACACCAAGAGTGACGCCGAGAATAATGGCAATCACGACGCAGGCAGTACCTCCAATGATCCACCATTTCTGCCTCTGGTACAAGGTATCGACTGGAAGTGTTCCCTTTTCGGTCGAGGATGGGGTTGCGACCTCTGGAAAATCTTCGGCAAGATGGATCTTGTGGTCATCATGAACTAGTGGCAGATAGTACTTCGGTTCTTCCTCCGGTCGAACTTCGGGAAGTTCATCGTGCGGAACAACCTCGAGTCCCGGCTGGTCGTCAAGAGCATGTGGAGGCACCGAAGGCTGCATGGAAGGTGATGAGTGGGCCATGTACGTTCTCTGTCCACTGCCGGTGCTACCCCGGCCCAGCTGACATGTGGTTTCCGTCTGTGGTCGTTGGGACTCCGAGTGTCACAATCGCGCGAAGGAGCAGAGAAAGCAAGGCAAAAGCCCGACGGAGAATTGAGGAGCATGCTGCCCGCCTTTACGTGCGAATGAGAAAGATCCTGCGGAAACAGACGAGCTTGCCAAGCACCTTGAATGTCCACTACCAGCGTGGCTCCAATCATTCTGGTCTGCGCTCGTCCAGTTCTCAGGGGCTGCGTTCCGTTTTGGTTAAAGGGACGGGAGGTTGACGCTAACCATGGGTGGCGGCCCACTTAGTCTCGCTCACCCTTGTGAAGCCCGCTCCTGTGAAGCGTATGGTTTTTGAGATTGCGGCATTGTAGGAGGCGCGAGGCTACGAGGCGGCATGTTTCTATATCGATTCAGCCTTCTCGGGGTACTGGAGGAAAACATAACTTGTCTTGATGAAGCTGAGCCCTTTGTTGGCAAGAAAACGAGCCTGAGTGTTAGTGTCTTCAGATTTATCCGTACAATTGGGGTCGTCCGAGAGCATCCACTGCCACGAAACCGAGCATACTGGGGACTTCTTCACTACTATATTTGATGATTAGATGGTAAAAACTCCAACCAAGAACCGAGATAGGCTAGACTTACTTGGTAGGTGCCCTTGGTGCGGATGTTCTAATGGTAGAAGGTGATGTTATGGATGGCTGTTGTCCTCCACTCTCCACAGGGTTGTGTGCCAAACCCCACTTCCGCCCGCTAGCGCCAATTAAACGCGACTCCAGAAGTCAATTCCAACGGCGCGTGCTGGACCAATTTCGAAAAACGTCGTCACTGCCTTCCACAATTTCAATATGGCCGACATTTCTCCTACACCGTCATCCAACATATCCGATCAACTCTCTACGGGGTGAACCATCCCTCAAACGCAATGAAATGAAACCACGAACCTCCCCTCTCCCCTCGTCGCGCCGCCTCCGCGCCCTCCTTTCCCGCTCGACCCTGAAGAAGGTCTGTCTTGCCTTCTTCCTCTGGACGCTCCTCGAATCCCATATCATTTACTACCGTCTCATTCGCGCCGAAAGAGAAGCCCGCGCCCGCCACTCCCTCCAGACTCGCCGCGTCTTCATTGCCAGTCTGCACTGGAACAACGAGAAGATCCTCCGCTCCGACTGGAACGCCGCCGTCCTCGATCTCGTCAATACTCTCGGGCCCAACAATGTCTTTGTCAGTGTCTACGAAAGTGGCAGTTGGGATGACTCAAAGGGCGCGCTACGGGAGTTGGACGAACAGCTAGAGAAGACCGGGGTAGGGAAGACGATCGTCTTGGACAAGGAGACGCACAAGGATTTACTGCACAGCACTCCCGGACAGGAAGGGGGCTGGATTGCGGTGGGCGAAGAAAAGCAGCTGATGCCGAGGAGGATACCATACCTCTCAAAACTGCGCAACAAGTCTTTGGAGCCATTGATCGAGTTGGCTGAGAACGGGACGACCTTCGATCATGTGCTATTTCTCGGTGACGTAGTTTTCAACACGCACGATATCTTGATGTTGCTAGATACGAACAAGGGAAGTTACGCCGCAGCGTGCTCAGTGGATTTCAGCAAGCCCCCACAGTTTTACGATACATTTGCGCTGCGGGATTCTGGCGGACATGAGCATGCCTCCCAGACATGGCCATATTTCAGGTCGCGGAAGTCACGTTCAGCCTTGATGAACGGACTACCTGCCCGGGTGTCCAGCTGCTGGAATGGCATCGTAGCCATGCCTACATCGGCGTTCATGGGGATCCAGGGGCTGAAGTTTAGAGGGGTGCAGGATAGTCTGGCTGAGTTTAACGTTGAAGGGTCGGAATGCTGTTTGATACATGCGGATAACCCACAGTCGAGGACAAAGGGCGTTTTCCTAAATCCTAATGTTAGAGTTGGGTATAGGAGGGAAGCGTATGAGGCCGTACATCCCAAAAATGAAAGCTGGCTGTCGTTGAGCCAAATCTGGCTTGGCCTGTGGAAGAATCGGCTAAGCAGGTGGCTTACGACACCCTGGTTCAAGGAAAGTACTATACAGAGAAGGGTGGCGCAGTGGGCAGGCCAGGGAGGGAAGGGAGTGGTGAGAGAAGAGAAAGGCGGTTTCTGCCTGATTAACGAGATGCAGGTGATAGTGCAAAATGGGTGGAAGCACTTGTAGAATGCTGAGGTTTACTATAGAACAGCATGACAGCATGGCGTTTTGCTACAATTACCAATAGATGAGTTAGGGCTGGTATTCCCCCGGCTACTAACCTTAAGTTTAATATGGCAACCATCGATCCGGGTGTGGTACCCGTGTTGGCTGTTTCTAGGAGGCATTGGTCAGATCTGATCTCCCCACTCCGAGAGGCAGATACGGTGACAAGTCCTTGTTCCATTGGACAAAGCCCAACTACATCAAAACAGTGGCGCTGTGCGTTATCATCCGTCTCTTACTGGACAGAGCTTTCTGACAACTCACTGCTCCACGGGCTTTGTCATATTTGCGGGGGAGGTGCAGAGGGCATACTCGAATGGAGCTTTTCGGGAGGGGTTGAGCTCCCTACCATTGGTGAGGTAGACGAGAGAGGCATACACAGACATGCAAGAGGTAGCCAGCAGATTCGATCTGCCTGGGCATCTCTGCAGATTGCTGTTGGTACCTCAGTATCCAAAGCCTTGGCCCAGTCGTTGCGAGATGGCAAGGGGGACTAAAGAAGAAGCAGAACCCACAAAATTGAATTGAATTGTGCCTGTCATTTGACTTTTACCAACCACAAGCCTCCCGATCTCTATTTCAGACCGCCTTTCTCAATTTACCGTCAATGGATCCATTCTCAATCAGCATCGGGTGCATCACCTTACTCGACCTGGTTACGAAAACCAGCAAGCAGCTCTCCGAACTCAGCAAGCGCTACTGCGAGGCCCCGTCTGAGCTATCGCGGGTCTCAACCCAGCTTCAGGATCTCACGCATCTATTGGAGCTGATCAGCCACGACGAATACAAACAATGCACCGATTTCGAAGATCCAAATTCGAAAAACGACCTCATCATGGACCAAGTGAATGTCTGTATGGATATTGTCGAAGAGCTTCAGACTTTGATCTCGGAGATCAACGACTCACGCTTAACATGGGCCATCACGGGTAAAAGCGCCGTGGAAAATATTTGCAACAAATTACAAATGGAGACCGCGCAGCTCGAGTTCATTCTGGGTGTACATACACTGTGGGTTTGAGATTCATACCTCACCCCTGCGGCCTCTGGTATGCTAACAATGAGGGCAGAGCTATTGTCAAAAATCTCAAGGTCGACACTAGTGAATTGCTCATTTACTCGGAGCAGATTGGCTCTCAGATTCAACGACTGTCTGAGCATATGGGATTGATGGATAATTCGGGGCCCAAAAATATTCGCACCCTGCAGTTCTCGCCGTCATGTTCAAAAACCTCGCAAGGCGTATGCATCGAAACGACCGCACAGAGTGATGTACCTCCTGGCGGTATCCCCGACGCTGTTGAGCCCACTGTCATCGAAGACAGCTACACCAACGGTTCATCCTCACCAACCAGCAGCTTTCATTGGAGCGGATCAACTGTATACTCACCGCCCTCTTCTGTAAGAACCCCTACTATCGATGATGAGGAAGCAGCTCACTTCGTCACGCCGCCGTATGACCACCCGCCGATCACAGCCATGACATGGTCAGATTATCACCATTCCGCCGCCGCCCACACAACGTTATGGGACGGTCAGGTACAGGACACCCCAACAGTCATGGTTCCTGATCCAGGGAAAGCCTACAATGAGATCACCGTCGAGCATATTGAAGCACCTACTACACCATCAATAGAAGAGACTATCCGCAACCAGTTCAAGCAAGCAACTTGGTCACTAGCTTTGAAGGGGAAAGATACGAGGAAGCAAAAGGTGAATTCGATTGCGGAGAGTTTCAAGGAGATGGTCAAGGCTGCGAGTGTGAAGGCTGCATGTATTACTGGTTGAGGTGTTACGGTTACTTCTCTGTCACAAGGCATACCTCTTGACATAAGACTCATGTTCTGAAAGGAGTTCCTTTCAACAAAAGACGTCTCTGGGATTCGCATGTATGCATTCCGCTTCCACCCATCAATTCAAGTTAGACCCAAGCATTCGGTATCCCACCCTCCAGAAGACAAGCGAGCGGCACAGTATCTCCAGATCCACCACCCAGTCAGGACTTGGAAAAAAAACATCCACATCTGAGGCACAGTTCATTAGAGACGAGATGAGGTCGGGAGGAAGCTTCGTACAATCGCGCATCACCACTGGTCCAAATGCAGGTTTTCTCGGAGCGTTGATCGGAGGGCAAACAGTTACGCGTAGACAAACAGCGCAACCAATTGACCGACAGCCATCACTCAGTCTCCAACCAATCAACCCCTCAAACTGGCCTGATGGTCCGTGGCAAACCTTTATCTTTGGAACACGACCATAAACTTGTTCCCGAAAAGAAAATCCCCAAAATTGAGGTTGTTTTTGACGTTGCTGTCGATGTCATGGGTGGAGACCCTTGCAACGGCGGTGACCCACTTGGCACCGCCACAGTTCGTTGCCGAACTGCGCTAGCCACGCTCGCCAAGAGTGCGGGGCACTAAAAAAAGAACTGGGGTGGACCAGGAACAGGACACAGCCCTGTGGTGATCTTTTAGGGAAGCAACGTGTGCGATGATTGTGTGTCGTTGAAGCCGTACTTTTGCCCATGTTGCGCTCCGGCGCCCGGCGAACCTGCCTCCTTATGACCGTAAAACATTCGAGATTTCGTCCGACATCCGAGGATGGGGAACCGTCTTATGCGGCTTGCCGGAGGCTTGTTTTGTGTCGTCGAAAGTGGGGGTTCGTTGACTTTACCTCCAACGGTGACAAGCAACCGTGCCGGTTCTCTCGGACAGTACAACGCAATTGGTTGTTGTCGTCGTCAATGTTTGGAAGACAAACCCGACGGCATTTGAAGAGATCATCTTCCTTAGCTACGGCAATTCCCAGGAGCTGGCGACTTCAAGCTTTGCAGACTGCTGTTTCACGACGACTCACATCCCCCAACATGGCCGGTTTGTAGGTCTGCCAGCCGGTAATTGCATGCTGCCCGCTGCTCAAACTACTGCAGATGCACGTCAAATTCCTGCGACCGCATCGGACGTCCTGTAGGTCGGCGGGATATGGTGACCACAATGAATTGTTCGCTCATCATTCCAGAGAATGAGGCTGTGGTTCTATAAAGTCTATATCTGGTGCTGTTGACCAGCATGTCATCCGCCCTCGTGCCTGGTGATGTCGCGATACACAAGATGCTGTTCTCCGCAGTGGGGTTCTGGCCCCTGTGTACCTGGCACCAGCATGGATGGGGGCGAAGGAGAGCACCCGACGTGCAGCGTCCATCCTTCCAACCAGAGACCCTGAAAATGTCCCCCCCGGTCTGGTAGATCCCTGCTTGTCGAAGGGCTTGGATTTCGCATTGCGAGCTGCGTGTGCTCTGGTGGGTTAATTGCCTCCGCCACTGTGCCCCTTCCTCCCACCAACTTCTCCCAGTTTGTCGCAAGTCGGTCTTTTCTGGTTCCCTTCGCATATCTCCTGGCTCTTATAACCGTACCCACCTGCACGCCCTTGACCGCGCTGTTGTTTCTGTCTCTTTCTGGATTCTGGAACCGGCCGAGTTTGAACGACACCATCAAATACAACATCGCGAACAACACCAGGCGCATACCAAATGCGCTTGCGATAACAACGAGATGAGATCCGATTTCTTTGAGCGATTACCGCCACCAACAGCTCTGCTCTTGCTTTCCAGTCTGCTCGATCTGGGCAACGCTCACATTCTCCAACCACTTCCCAGGAGAACAGCAGATGCCCTGCCAACGACCACACTTCCATACCACCCTTTGAGCGTCGTGTCATGGCCACGTCGACCTACCCCACCACCATCACGGGACCTTTTTGCTCTTCGCCGGCGACAGGACAATACGGTCTGCGGTTATCTAGGAGGTGACCAAAATTTGGCGGCGACCTGTAGCGCTGGGTCACATTGTGTGCTGGATACGGAGAACAATGTAGTGGGCTGTTGTCCAAACGGGGAAGCCTCTTGCACGGCCGGTGTGTTTACGGGGTGTGTGGATACGAACAGTGGACCGCAGACGGAGGTGAATCCATACGTCTTTACCTGTGGAGGGAGCGATGTTTGTTACAAGAACGTCTTTCAGGGAGGAGCTTCACAGTATGGGTGCGGTTCGGCGAGCGACTTAGCAACAATCGTCTTGACGAGCGCGAGTGGGTTGACAACACAGGTCACCTTTCCCACCGTCAGCCTTAGTCTTACACAGGCCGTTTCCACCTTGAGCGAGCCAACGACACTGGGCACAATAACCAGCTCTGTCTCAAGCTCTGCAACCGATACCGAGTCGAGCATTTCGAGCAACTCGGACACGTCGTCCCCATCATCCTCAGCCTCGACATCAACCTCCTCTCCTTCATCAACACAAACCTCAACGCGGCCATCCTTCACGATCGATCCCACTTCGACAGAGAGCACCTCATCGGCAACCGATGCCCCCGAAGCTAGCCAGGCACAGTCAGGCAACCGGACAGGAATAATAGTAGGCGCCACAATTGGCGGTCTCGCCGTTCTCATCGCCCTTGTAGCCCTCCTCGCCTTTTGTATCCGCCGTCGCCAGAACGCCAACTCAAGATCGGGTCCTGGGAAAGGGAGCATCCGCGGCCAGAATATCAGCACACCCCGCCCAGGTCCTGGGACTGGGTTCGCCGCCATCCCGCAAGACAGCGACGCTTTCGAGACTGGTCCAAGTCCAAATCCGATGTTCTCTGGACAAAATCAAGGCCCGCAACAGCAAATGAAGAGCATACCTCTGATGACTGCGGTGCACACCACTCCTCGGATGCCATTTCAAAACGATGTCTCCCCAATAGGACAAGACGAGGTTTCTCCATATGCCTACTCTGGCGCGGGCGGCGCTGTATCGGCTGTAACACCGCATTCGCATACTTCCTACCCGCCAAGTGACGAGCTTAGCATGCAGTATCAAGACATGCAGCAACAACAACAACAGGGGCAATATCCGACATTATACAGCGGGGCAGCTGCCATACCGGTAATTCACGGAGGTAGAGGGGACGACAACCGCCTGGAATCAGACCAGGTACCATTAACACGAGAAATCGACGACTTTAGCCACGGCTTCTCGGCGGCGTTGGATAGGATAGGGGAAGAAGATGAGGAGGATCACTTGAGGAGCGAGGAAGGCGATGACCTAGGGGAGATGAATATGACAACTAGACGCATGAATGAGGAGCACGCAGCCGGGGACAGGGTGACGAGCTCGGTTTACAGCAGGGGGAGCAGCAGCGGTAACAAACCGCTCTGGCAGCAGAATCGGAGGCAGAGTAAGAATATGATGTGGATGTGATGGGAGTGCATGGATATACGACGTTATGGGACGGATTTAGGGCCGGCGTTAAAAGATTGGGCACAGCAAAACAAAAAAGGGGGCTGGCTTCATTCGACGGTTGGAAAGGCAAAGTGGGTTACACTTGTTTAATGTAATTAGCAGCGAGCGCACACAGCATTGTATAGTTAGTGACAGTCGGGGTTTTGAGGATAGAATATATACCTCTTGCATACACGGCTTGAGAAGTCCAAGTTTGACGTTAGCTGAGCATTTGATGTCCATAATCATATAGGTAACTAACTCCAGTCCTAAATTTTCAAATTGTGATGTTGTCGGGTTATCTATCACCCACAAGACCATGCCAAGCCTCAACCCCGGTCTACCAGGCACGGAAAGATACCTCGGCGATAAACCACCCCCTTACAATCGAGACTTGAAGTTGTTAACCGTGATAGGTTTTTGTCAGTTTTCAGGGTCCCACCTTTGCGATCTTTGACATTCGGAGAACTGGGGTTAACGTACCTCGGCTCACACCCCCGTAATTACGGAGTATGCAAAATGGAAGACGTTAGAATTCAGAGAGGGGTTTAAAGTGTGACGTCACCGTTACATTGGCTGCTTAGCGATCTTTTCTCACCTCCACAACCGACCGTCAGAATTACCAATGGAGGTGTGATCGTGGAGTTTGCGTGAAAGAAAAAAAACATCCCGTTGTATATAAGAGACGACAATTCCCCTGGATAAGTTCTGCAAATCTTCAACCACCACATCATATCATCACCATCTCACACAAACACACCTACGCAACCAAAATGTCCCCCTCCATCCTCGTCGTTTTAACCTCCCACGCCGAGTTGGCCGACACAGGCAAGAAGACAGGCTGGTACCTCTCCGAGTTCTCCCACCCCCACCACGTCTTTGCCTCCTCCTCCCCTCCCCCCAAAATCACCGTCGCCTCGCCCCGCGGCGGCGCCGCGCCTCTGGACCAGTCCTCAATCGAAGCCGCCAAGGACGATGAGATCTCGGTCGAGTTCCTGCACAAGCAGTCCGCGCTTTGGGAGGCCACCACACCCCTCTCTCAGATCCTGAAGGAGGGAATTGATGGCTACGATGCCGTTTTCTTTCCTGGTGGTCACGGCCCGATGTTTGATCTGGCCAAGGATCCAGAGTCGCAGGAGATCGTGAAGAAGTTTTGGGAGGCGGGTAAGGTTGTCGGTGCGGTTTGGTAAGTTTTTCCTATTGTTGATATCCTGAGACATACCCATGCTGACAGTGAGAAATGAAGCCACGGACCAGCGGCCTTGGTGAACGTCAAGTTGAGCAACGGGGATTATCTGCTGAAGGGCAAGAAGGCCACTGCATTCAGCAACTCCGAGGAGAATGGTATCGGTTTGTCTGAGAAGATGCCCTTCATGCTGGAGACGAGGATCAAGGAGGCTGGTGCGGATTACGAGAAAGCTGGGCAGGACTGGGGGGAGAAGGTTGTTGTTGATGGGAAGCTCATCACAGGGCAGAACCCGGCGAGTGCAAAGGCGGTTGGTGAGGCTATCTTGAAGGCTATCTAAAGCGTAGAAAAGCTTTTTGGCAGTTTTGGGAAGAAGTAGCGATGACGGAGGATGCGAATATCGGTCGTGTATTGTTGTGATGCTGTGTGCCTATGTCATAAGTCGAATGCGGCCGTACTAAAGTAAGCCCACTGAACTAGGCCCGCCTTCGACTAATGACACAGGCACACAACATTATAATAATATACGCCGATATTCGCATTCATCCATTAATCAATCCTCCGTTATCGCTATTTTCACAATTTTCAAGGCAATTCTTATGCACAGTGTATCATGGTGTGGTAGTGAACACTGAAGCGTTCCAGTTCGGAACCAGTTTTTCTTCTTAGTCTATTACGATGGCTGGTATTGAATAGCATACTGAATCAATTCAAATGAGGAATCTGTCCAAGATAGGCTGACCATCAAAGATCCGCGATCTAGAACAGATATATCCGTTTTCTCCTCCAAGTTTGGGTTTCTTCCGTCACTGCACCCACACGAATCGGACTTACAGTCTTCCGACTGTACCACGGGCGGTTTAATTCACGCATGATGTGTTCTGGGAGCCACCCGGACCAAAATTCTGGTAACCAGGTCCTCTGGTATTCCGAAATGAACAAGTCGAGAGAGCAATCCCCAATGACTTTGTAGGCCGGCGTGTTTGGACCGACACTTCGGAGAATGATTGGGGTTCTACCACCAGGGAGTATGTTTACGCTGTCTCCAACAGCGGTACTCCCAGGGCCTAGCCCCAGAGTGCCATCATCCAGAAGAAATATGGCCCGTCCTTCAGTCGTGAGCACTAGCGCCTCGTCCAGGTCCTTCATCCGTGGGTCGTTGTGGAAGCTTTTGCCTTGGAGCATTCCGTCGAACCACTCCAGCAGTAGGTCATCGTGTGCGTACTTCTTCTCATCGCCCACCAAAATGTTGGCCATTCTCAACTTGTCACCGTCCACCAATGGCAGGTAATCGGCAACCCATCGTGAAATTGTGTTGAAAGCCGAGTGGCGATCACCCCAGGACAGCAGTTTTGTTCCAACCCGCTTCACTGTGCCTCTTGTGATTGATTCCAGCGAAAGGAAAGGTCTGTGGCTCAAGTGTTCTGCGTTAACACAGTCCGAGTCCCGCTTGTGTCTGATACAAACCGCCATGAGCTGTTTAAAGAAATGGTTCTCTATGGGACACGACACGTCGTCGTCCGCAATCTGAGTCCGGTAAAGCCAATCGACTTCTACCCCGTCATTTTGGAAACCAAGCGTCAACTCATCCCTTGTCCTTCGATAAAGTGCAGCGGAAAGACCAAACAGATGCATCCATGGTACCTGCGATGAATTTTCGTCATTCGTACAGTATGTTGCCAGCTTAGAGCACATCTTTCGTATTCTCTCAACAGTGTCAAATAATGTCGTTCTTGATGAGTCACTGTAAAATCTTGAGCATCTTTCTAGATTGTCTCCGTAATCGAGAATAATGGGGTGAAGCCGCGATGGAAGCTTTTTATCCGGATTCCGTTGAAGCCATCGAGTCAACTGCACCATCCCCTTGACCACGTACCTCCAATACTCCCCTTCCGACCTGACAACAGTCAGTTTCCAAAAGGAATTAAGCTTTGTATTGTTATCGTAGGCGGCTCGAGCGCGGCGACGATCAGCTTCATCGTAGACAGAACTCCAATCCGGCACCCAGCTGTCGAGATCTCTTCTGTTCTTTCTCGACATGTCGCCGCACCAGATGTCGAGGGAACGGCTCAGGCGGATAACCTCTAAAGCTGTTGACCGGTACACCTCGGCCACCAAGGATTAAGGAGCATATAGCGTAACTTCTCGATCAAAGTGCCGAGGTAGTCGAAGGAGGGATCGGCGAATTTGCGCATCTTGTTAACAAGGTCACAGGTCAGAGCTTCATCGCCCAGTACCCGGAGAAGACAAAACAAGTGGAATGTCGACGAAAGAGACCGAGGCCTGATTCGTGGTCGTGTGGTCGCACTGTCAACTGGGAAAGAGGGCATGAACGACGCGGAAAGCGCGTCCCGGAAACTTTCGAGGTGGACCCCATCGCGCTCGTCATTGAAGAAGTCAACTCGGGTAGGGGCCCTTGGAGCTTGTCCACTGCTCGGCAAGGCGTTTTGGTCGGTGATTCTTCCCATCGCCCAGATACACAACAACTTGTTTGCCACCCGAATAGATGTCCTTCATCATTTGGACTTGTCCGCCCCTTTCCTTGAGATTGGATTGGTCGATACACTGAGTTCGAGCCTGTCATTAGCACTACCCACTACCAGAGCCCAGTTGAAGGGAGAGAAGACGTACCAACGCATCAATCCAGATTCTCACAGGCTGTTTACGATCTCTAAGGAAGAGCAACGCATTTGCAAGGTTGACAGTAACTGGCCATTGCCGACCCTCAAGGATGATATTTTCGGTGGCTCGAGGCGATCCCCTATCGCCCAAAATGGTATCAGCCAGCACGAACTCAACGGCAGCCGTGGGTGAGGAGCAGCATAACCTTACCACGCATACGACAAAGTCCAATATTCTGTCTCATCTTCAACATCCAGTGAGTGGCACGACAGCTCACAGGTGATAGGGTCCGTCCATTTCCCCGGCTTGATCGTAACCAGTCTTATCTCATCTTCATGGCGTAATTGGTGATAAAGATACAGGCTATCATCGCTCGAGAGTTCCGCAACTTTGATGAGCAACTCGTTTCCTTTCCACTCATCTTCAATCGGTGCAGTCTGTTGCATGAGTGACGCAGGTGACAAGGCGTTCTCCACTAATGAGGGTGAAATGAGGGGTATGATAGAGAGAACTTCGGCGTGAAGAAACTAAAGCAAGGAGAGTCAACTGACTTCAGGATTTGAGGCCAATGTTAACTTTCTTGAGTGACAGGAAGACAATCTTCACAACGCGTTTTTAACTTATGGAGTTATTTGTCAAAGGGTCAAGAATGTGAGGGTGAGGTAACCAAGCACAGCCACAAGATGAGGTTTTTGTGCAGGCAGTCCCAGAGTGGCCCAACTCTGCCTGAACAGGCCAAGCTTGGATTCTCCCCACTCCAGCGGCACGGCGCTTCTGCACGGTAAATCCTTCATGCATACATGTAATTTGGCCCCCAAGATCTTGTAGATTGTCGGATGGTGGCTATATATCTAAGCTCAAGCTAGAACGATTTAAGACAGATAACGCTTGTATTGGAAATATCAGAGCTCAGATTAAAGACAGCGGAAGCTAATAAGAAATACGCAAACACGGATACAGGACAGATCAAGCTTGGATGAAATGGAAGGTATTCTTTTTGATCTTTTACATGCTTGGATTCTACCGTGCCCTGCACAAGGTTCACGGAACGATTTCGGGGTTGATTGCCAATCCAGCATCTCCATATAAGGTAGCTATAGCCTAGTTAACTACCTACTAGAATGAGAAAAGACAAACCTGAGGGGTAGATACTCAAACTATGCAAGTTGGAAACAAACATGAAGCAAACATAATCTTGAAGATACCGCCTCCGAGTCAATTTCTCTGTGGAGAGAAGTCCCATTCTTGCATGAGCGTTATACACCTAGGTATTCATCACAGAGAATTTCAAAGAAGAAAGACCAGGGCCATCTATCTATTCCAGCGACCCAGGGATAGTCTATACAACACAAAACCCCACCTCAGACCCCACGGTAACTTCTCTGGTACCCCGACATGCACCCTTAGATCCTCAACTCGTAGTCCTCAGAGCTGTCTGCGAAGATGAGATATGTAAAGCTCAGCCTGTGGACTCTTTGGAACGCCGGTTCAATCACAGCCCACACTTGCCACCCGACCGTGTTAACGAAGCCGTGCGGCAGGAATCACAGCGATGGCAGGAGGCCTGTTTAGTCAGCTTATAGTTAGCTGGTGCGTACCTGTGAGTTGATACTGAGATATGTGACGCTGGTCATGACTGAGAAACGGATCGCAAAGCAAAGAGAGAAACCTGATCCAGTACGGAAATACAACAAGCAGCATATCACTGGATGTCTCCATCGCTTGAAACCTCGACCTCACTAGTTAGAGATGGGTTTCAGTACCTTTTTCGCGATAGAAGGCACTCTCACAAAGATACTAAGGGCAGGCACAAAGTGGAAGACAAAGCTAAAGATTGACGTACTCGTGGCGGTCTTGGCCTGTGGCCGATGCCCGGCCGGTGAGCCGAATCGTTGTTGAAGAGGTACCTCGAGACTCGGGATAGCTGCTTGTTGGCAGCGACGGGTCCCCTTTGGCT
The DNA here is from genome assembly GCA_033296885.1 of Triangularia verruculosa. Taxonomy (NCBI): domain Eukaryota; kingdom Fungi; phylum Ascomycota; class Sordariomycetes; order Sordariales; family Podosporaceae; genus Triangularia; species Triangularia verruculosa. Next base: position 85,095 of record MU863912.1, on the reverse strand, counting down.
CGTGCGACTTGGAGTTGTCTATACGAAAGGTAGATCCCCATCACTGTGAGAAGGGTGGCGATGATACCAAGGGTGATTGCCGGTCCATGGGTATCCCAGAAACCAGGGGAAGCGGTGCTCCCGAAGTCATTGCCTGTGGCATTGGAAAAGGTGAAATTTTGAGGTGGCATAGTGAAACTGGTCGCGGGGCTGGTGGCTGGTGATTCTGCGGTACGCGGTCATGGGATTGTCTGGGCCATAATATAGTATACCAGAAGCAGAAGACATGTGGGCGAAAGATAGGGAGAAGTGCCGATGAATACCTGCGTCCAGACAATCATTCTGGTGCGATAAATATGCGATGCAAGAAGATATTCTTCGAGAGCCTGGCTAGAGGTGCCATAATGTGCGATAAACTGCGATAGACTAATCGCTCGATAAATTTGATGGGTTGAAGGTGCGACGAATCTCCGAAAGTGGGCTGAAAAGAAAGAGGTAGACAGAGGTGTCGGGGGTTCAATGTGCGATAAATGTGCGACAGGTCGGGTTAGCTTGAAAGTGCGATAAACTGCGATAGAGTGTTGAATGCGCAATGAGTTGGCGGGAATCAAGCTTGCCATGGCATGTGCCAAGATCAGGTATAGCTGCAGTCAGCCTATCTGTAGTTGACAGGCCTCTTGCTATGCGAATGAAGGAGGTGCGGTAAAGTGCGATAAATATATGTGTGCTGGTTGGATGTGGTGGATTGGCTGGCACCACTGTGCATGTGGTTGGGGCTGTGCTGCATGCAGTCAGGCAGGTCATCAGTCTAACAAATTCAATCAATCCGTCGCTCATTTGTCGCACTTCAAGTATTTGTCCATGTCTGTTGCTCAGGACTGCAACGACCGTTGTATCTTTTTTTCATGGTCTCCGACCTCAATTCATCCTCCCTCAACCATCGCTAGGTACTTCGCTACCCTGATTACTACCGACCTATACCCTTTCCAAGCGGATCTTGTCCAGCGAATCTCCTTGATTTCTCAATGCACACACTATCAGAACCCGAAGCACAACATCAACCCGGAAACCCTTCGCCAGAGGGTCGAAGCACCCGTGGAAGGCTCAATCTCAGCAAATGCAGTTTCTGTCGTAAAGACAAAAAAGGGGTCAGTATAGACCCACTTCTATCTGAATCGGCAGAACCGACCTGACAAGCGAACAGTGCAAACCACAGGCACGGCAGTGGCCTCAAAAATGCGATCGTTGCAGCCTGATGGGGCTTCAGTGCTCTCCCAACACAAGGGCACGCAGGCAAAAAAAAGCAGCGAGAAGAAACCCTTTGCCTTTGGTTGCAGACGATTCATCGACACAAGCAAGCTCACCTGCAACCACCAGGGAACTGCCATCGTCGTCGGACAGCCAGGAGGTTCAACATTTTAATAACTGGACCCATGCAGATTTGTATAGCCAAAGCTAGTCTCCTCTGAGCAACTATATACCTACTGACAGAAAGTAGTTCCAATGCCGTCAGCTTCCTTAAAATTGCGAGGCGAATGATCCGAAAATCCAAACGGTGGGAAAAACACAGGAAGGATTACAGGGGATTGGATGTCCCAATTGGGAAGACACAGGTTCTCGTTAATTTGATGGAGACGCTCCAAGATGGACTCCTCAAGTACATCTCATCTCAGATCACTGGTATTATGCAGGAAAGGAATGAAACTGTTGCATCGGAGACATCCAGGTTACACCTTTTAGCCTGCAGCATCCTTGAAACCCCACAGGCCGAATACGCCAGCGAGACCTACGATATGACTATCCACGTCCACGATGGCGCCATCGTTAAGTCCATGATCAAAACAATGGCTGTTAATGAGGAGGTGGGCGCCGCCTTGTTATTAGAGGAGCAGTGTCTCGTCAAGGAGATGGAACGCAGCAGCGATGATCAGATGGCCGCCTTCATTGCCTTTAACAATCGATTCAAGATGTTCCACCCCGTCCTGGGAAAATTGAGGGTTTACTTTCAAGCAGCGATGGACTGCTTCGAGGAAGAAGCAGAAGATGTGATCAGTCGATTTTCTAGTGCGTCTGTCATAGACAGCAATGCTCCGTGGGTCCATATGTTGGTGCAGCACAACGCTCTTTGGGGCCTCACAGACTGTCTCGGCTCCCCCATACTGCATGGCATTCTCGCGGAACTAGGCCGAAAATCTTTCTCCCTGACTGAAGAAGAGAAGGAGTACTTTTATGCAAACATCGGCCCCTACTGCGCTGAGCACGAATTACGAGACACGCTTCACCGTTCGGCACTTCACATTGCTACAGAGTACGATCTTCCTGCCCTTGTCCGCGCAATCCTTGAGTCAGGCGTCAGTCCGGAGGTAGAGGACTGTTACCAACAGTGCCCTTTGCATTACGCCGCTTTATTGGGACATATGGGAATTTGCAATACACTCTTATCTTTCAACGCAAAAGCTGACTCTGAAAATAACATTGGTTTTACGCCTCTAGATTGCGCCTTTTGGGACGGGAACGAGGATGTAGTGAGCTTATTGCTCGGGAGCGGTGCTGGTGATGCAATAGAAGACCGTTGGAAGGGAGCAGTGTTCACACGAGCACTTATGGACGGATCTCCTCGTCTTTGTGTATTGGCTCTTGATTGGTACGAAAGGTCCTTTGCTCCTGAGACTCTAGAAGCTCTCCAGGACGACTGCGGGTATACATTCTTCCACATGGCAGTTGTATCTGGACATTTGGAGGTCCTAAAGGACCTTGTAAAACGAAGTGTCAAAGGCAGTTGGTGGCGCTTGGTCAACTTGCAAGATCGCTATGGCAGAACAGCTTTGTGCGAAACGGTATGCCGGGATCGGGGAGAGGAATGGGAGGCTATGATCGAGATTCTTCTGAGCATTGATGGCCTTGACATCGAAATCCCAGACATACATGGAAAGACGGCTGTGGATTACGCAAAATCGTGCGGTAACTCAGGGATTTTGGTTATGTTGAACGAGAAAAGGAGGCTGAATTCAATGCGAGGAGAGGGCAACATCGGCGAAAGGGGTTTGTCAACAACCCTTACTGTCCAGGAGGTTCCTTCTCTGTCCATACCTCCTGGTTTTGGTCAGCTAGCCCAGCTCCCTCAGCTCCTTCCACCGCCTGATCCGACCTCAATGTCAACACCCTATTCCTACATGCATCCTCACTAGCTACCCTCGACCTGCGGCCACCCCGAATGCCGGAAACCGGTTTATTTGGGGAGACAGTAAATTCAAGGAGGTGGGCTGTCGGCCATGATATGATCACTGCCGCACAATAGTTTAGTAGGGGGATCTTGTAATGGGCATGAGATGAGCTCATGATTTTGTATATTAGTGTTGATATAGGTAATCTACCGGCAGGCGTCTCGGTTTTAGGGGGGATCTAGTAGCTGTCAAGAACCTGGAGCTGGTCACGGCGGCAGTGATCGTGGAGAAACGGCACGGCCTGGGTATCATGGACAGCATGGGTAGGGAGGGCTCTTATAGTAGGGACTCTAGGAGGGCTAGCGTACGCCACGCTGGAAGTTTTGCGGTTCGAGACTGTAAATCCGAGCGAACAGACGCTGTGAGGCCCATTGCTCATATTGTGTCCTCTACGTTAGGCTGAGATAAATGATAAAAAAGGATGGGATAAAGCTGGGGTAAAGCTGGGGTAAAGTTGGGATAAAGCTAGGATAGGTACCAGGTAAGGAGGTAAACATCTACCTGGTCAAGTTTCAATTCTGACAAAAGGGTAGGAAGATTGAGAAAAAGCCTTCGATCAAGTTTAGGTATATAAAAGAAAAGGTATTGAAAAAATCAACAACAATGACAAATGAGAAACCTTGCCTACAATTTCGTCTTCACCCCTTTCAAGCAAGATGCTTTCCCTTGTCGGCCTTTGCCCGACCAGAGGTCATCACAATGACTTGCCGTATAGGGAAACAGAGGCAATCCAGAACCGACTTGATTGGCCTAGTCCGTGGCGTGTGTGGTAGCGATAATGGTGTCACACATCGCGAGGGGGAACCAGGATTGACTCCCAGAAGTCGATGCTCCTCCGATCCATCTGCACCAAAATCCCACTGGGGCGGCTCATCTTGCATCACAAGTGCAAACTTTGTTCTCCCGGACTCCAAGATACGAGTTTGGTTTATCCGCTTCGTCACCTCCTTAGCGAAACGCTGTGAGGTACTCCTGAGCACCACGGCGTTTACCCCATCTCGGTCAGGGTCCGATTTGCTCTTGTTTGTGACCCGGTATCCCTTGACAGTTGTCATGGGACTTCTCCCAGAAGACCCGCCCTTTTTGATGGAAGCTAATGGGAGGTTGCGTATGATAGAAACGAGCTGCGGCTTAATACGCTCGAATGCTTGTTCAGCTTCGGGGCTGAGAGGGGCGACGTTCTTGTTGCCGAAGCCGACTATTCGCCAGTTGCGCTTCTCGGGGTCGTTATCTTCGATAACATGCGTTCTTCGATATGGTGCATTATCATCCACTGCTATAGCAGCCATTCGGGCAGTGTAACACCGCGCTTTGGGAACTGGAGTGGATGAAGAAGTGGAAGGAAGAGTAGCATCGTTGGTTACTTGCTCCTAATAGAGACAATGAGAATAGAATCGAAAGAGTAGGATTTTAAGGCGGAACAGCCTAGTACTGTGGTACCAGCCTCACTCTTGACCTTTTATAATGGTAGTTACCTCATATTGGGAAATCGACAAGAGCCAACTAGGTGGATGCCATGACAACGTCTCAGGGACACTGAACGGGGTATCTGTCATGGATGGCAATGAAACATGGTCCATAATAACCCCATAAGCACATAACGGAGGAAATGCGCTAGCTCCAGGTGTGTAAGACAGTACTTCATCGTCACCAGCATAGGTACTTGGGCTGCTGGTTCATGACCTAGGCATCTAAGGAACTATCTTGCCATCACACATATCTTCCTTCGATCCCAGCGTTGGCATCGTTTGATCCAAACATGCTCGAGCTTCTTTCCCTACTTTAGTTATCTATCGTCCTAGCTACCTCTATTCTCATTTGATTAGAGCATATGGTGCTCTGAGGAAAGAAGCATAGGCTGTATCAAGAGGACATGTTACCGTTCTGTTACAAAGGTCATGTCGTAATGTCTATGTCAACATATGATGATGTAGATGGTCTTCGTAACCCGGTATCCGTCTATCGGGTAGCTTCTCTTTAGTCCACTACTTTGATGATTTGGTCCCCAATTAAAGTCTGTCAATGATGGGCATGAAGAGGCCTCTATCTAAGGTAGGTATCGTTCTTCTACAGCTGCGTCATGTGTTTGTAATGTTGAAGGCGTATCTTAGATTACAGTTAAAACATCTCTAGGTAACAAACAAACCGTCCATTCAGTTAAAGTCAAAGAACCCCTTTCACATCAAAGCCACCACACCCAACACAGCACCGGCAATACCAGCCATCAACGACCCGCTAGCCCCAACAAAGCTACCCACATTCCCTGTCGCTGTTGTCGTGGTTGAAGTAGTGGCCTCCTCCTCACTACCCTCATTTGGTGCATCGGTAATAGTCGGCCCATCAGTTACCGTCCCTGTTGGAAGTGTCGTGAAGGTCGTGATCGTTGAAATGGTAGAGCTAGAGCCAGTAGGCTGTGACTCAGACGGTGTAAGCGTGTCGGTCGGCGAGTCACTCGCCTCAGTAGAGCTGGACTCAGTGACAGTAGGCAGAGGCGTAGGACTGATAGTCGGCGTTGGCTCCTCGGTTGTCAAGACCAGCCTCCCAGAAGTGAAACATGGCATGTAAGAAGCTTCTGTTTTGCGGGTTTCGGTGCCAGTGTAAAAAGCACAGCCAGGGACGTCTTTTTTGGGAGGAGCACGGCCGCCACCGCAATCGTGAGGGTCGCAGATTTGGCCATCGTCGGGGTCATACCAGTGGACAATGTTATCCTGGCAGACGCCAAATGTGTGTTGGGCGCAGCCGACGGCAAGGGTCTTGCCTGCGAGGAGGGCCCATGGGAGGAGTGAGAGGGTGGACTTCATTTTGAAGGAGAGAGATAGTTGTAATGATCAAGTGATGCTGGGAAGAGACAGCGAGAATGAGGAGTCTTATATGGAGTCTTGAAGGATCCATAATCTGGGGTGTGGGGCGATGTTGACCCCTGTGCTGAAATCACAGGGTTGTATTGGGAGGAATAAGCCCCTGTCACTTTTATCCATCCGAGATGAAAGCGCCATGATCCTAAAGCTTGACGCCTGTAGGGCTAGCCTAGTCCGAAAACGGCAGGCCGGTAGCCTTTGATTCAAGATACGAGCCATGAGCGTATGCGCCGCTCTTGTGGCACATACCTTCGCCTCATCGCCTGTTCCCGTGAACCTCGGGTCCATGAAATGTACGACATGAGATTTAGGCAATTACAATTCCATTGTTGAGTTTGGAACCCACGCAGTTACCTATCTTGAAGCATGTATTGAACTGATGATATTGACTGAACGAAAGGAAAAGAGCAAGTAAAGGTTCAAACGAGCGTACATAACCGTATTTATATCCCACCAGAGCATTCCATCCACCCGCAGCCAAGAATAAGATGGAGCCTTTGCCGTGATATCGTGAATACCATCCTGCTCCACACAATTCTAGGCCGATGTTGAATTTGCGCTCACTGGGACCGGAAACGAGGTCGATGATAAGCTGGAATCGGCGTGCCGAAGCGGGAACCCTTAACCAACGGCTCCGGAACCAGCGTCAGGTTTTATTTCCTACCTACCTACAGATGTAAAGCCCTTTGAGGTTGTTGTCTTTCACTTTGATGGTGGCGGTGATGAAGGGTATGACGTGTGGAACGAGATGGCGCGGTACGACTCGAATGAAGGGAATTGCTTGATAAAGTGACGATATTATATTGCTTCTTATAGCGAAAGCGGCGAGGGCCTCATAACCTGTGGAACGAAACAAGGCACGCAGGAAAAGTGATAGAGAGGTGACGAATACCACCATAAAAAAGAAAACTGACGAAGACCACTGGCAATATAGGTATGGAAGGTATATATGAGGGCAGTGGGGTTCGGAGCAACCGGCGAGGGCTGGTTGCCCTGATGGACAAAGTTGTCCCGCAAGTGAATGGCGGACCCGCGCGACATGACATGACAAGAGATGCCAATGCTAGGGGCGCTGTGAGCTGGGAAAAAGGCAATGGTATATTCGGAGATATAGAGCTTAGAAGGTTGCAAAGCCGGGACAAATTAACTGGACAATGAAAAGTTTAGAGAAGTATCTCGGATAGCTTAGATAAGAAACTTAAGGTAAAAAAAAATAGCTGAGATGGCACCCCTAAGAAGCTTGGATTGAAGAATAGTAGCCTGAAAGAGCTTTGAAACTTTGGACTAAGGTCCAGAAAGACCTAAGTATATAGATATCGAAGTTTATTCTTATGGCCGAACTAAGACTAGGTACCTCAGAAAATCGTGAAAAGCGTATTTCCTGCATGTCAAGTCTACATCCTGTCGGAGTGTCATCCCTGATAGCACCTGGAAGTGTTTAAGCCTAGAGATTGCCCGCAGGCGCTCATCTGAGGAGGTAAACGCCTAGGTAGTTACGCATTTCGGTCCAATTTTAGGCGCCTCGCCCAACGGGGCAGTGTCTTCTGGTCAATTGCTGATAGGGTCTTCGATTCTCTACTGCATTGCAACGCCTTAAAAATACTAATAACCCAAGGAATAGTTCATGTTGGTTGAAGGCTCCCGTACCTTATTCAGTGCACCCTCATCTTCGAAGCTCCACTGGAGAAGGTTGATAGCAACCACCCATATGGTACGAGTAACCATGCCCAAAGAAAATGCCATGAACTGCTTTTCTGTTTACCCTGACCTCTTCTAAACAGTGAAGTCCTAGACGGAATGTTGGCCTCAGTATCTCCATTCGAGAAACTGCCAGTTGTCCCTGCGACTTGGCTATTTACCCGTGCGTTCCAGTCCCACATTGGCGGCCCGTAATGGAGGTAAAGCTCGAACTTTGTTTGTACGGTCTCCAATACCCCAGTTTCAAGAATCTTCTTCTCCAGCTCTGCGGCAAAAGGCTTGGAGCTACACCGAATGAATACAGTATCCACGCCGTCCTCAACAGGTCCATCTCTCTCAAAGAGTCTGACCCCATCCACAGTGGCTATGGGGCTTTTTCTGGGGCCTCTCAGGTGGGCAGGATCATAAGGGCGCGGCGTGCGCTGAATAATGGTGACAATCTGTGGCCTGATCCTTTGAAACGCGTCTTCTGCATTTGGGTCAAGCGGTGATGCTTCCATGTCTTGCAAGCCTGCCTTTCCCCAAATCTGTCGGGCAAGAATATGGCCTGATGATGTTGACTGATACCTTCGACTGTAATTTAGAATCGACACTTCGATGAAATCCGCTGCTGGCCCTGACATAATTGTTGAAACAGGGAGCCGATAAAGTATGTTGAAGCTTCAAGGACTTGGGCGTCGATGGGACGATGAGGTTCGATGTCAACCCGGGGACTGATAAGTAGGTAGGTGGACAAAAATGGGCTGCCTTAAACTTTCGACCATAAGGTCTGTGCGAGTTCGCCGAAGAGGGAACACATGTGTACATGTGTAACCTAAATGAGTATTACTGTGTAAGCAAGTTGTGATCCGCCGGATCAACTACATTTATGCCTTTAAGCGAAGTAATAAGCTACGAAAGCTAGGTATGGTCTCCCCTAAGTGAGGTGACTTTCAAAAGAGTCTTTTTAGAGAATACAATATCCACGAGCCTTCAGTCATTGTACACTGCCTAAGCTCAAATTTGTCAACGGTGGTGCTCTCAAACTTCATTCAACGGAGGTTAGGTACCTACCTAATCTAGGTTGAATCTCACATCCACGCACTCGAATGCCGTGTGATTTATAGCCTCAGGGCCCAGGTAAAGCGAGCACCTGGCTAGCAATTCTGGGCATGTATTACCGACTGTTCACGGAGCCAGCTCAACAACCTGGAAGACTGAGCGTCAGATGTTAGGACTACTGCATCGCTGCTCTGTGTCCAGTATTTGGACCCCTCTTTTGCCTCTAGTTAGGTACTCCCTTTGTGTTCCGCTACATGCAATGAGCCGAAATTTGGCGCGTCAGTAACCGGAATTGTGCCCTATTACATGTTATCGAGCCTGTAACACATAAACTGAATCTGCACCTGCCCACTTGCCAAGGAACCAGTTCATCCTTCCATTTGCAGTGTTTTAAGCCAGGTATGCCGGGCAGATAAAATCCCCCCTCTGTTCGCTTTTCTTCATGTCAGCAAGTGTTAACGCCCTTGCCTCCAGTTTTCTAAGGCGTCTGAAGGAGTTCAACAATAACACCGCTTATACTGACCGAAGCATCACAACATGACATCTGCCAATGGTCCACCCCCTTTGTATCAGCTGCGGCTCATGAAAGTTCAATCGCTGCCTCCCAACGCTTATTCTGGAAATTCTCCATATGATAGAGCCGGCCCTCTTCCGTCATACTATTACCCCGAACTAATCAAGGGCATATGGGATCATGACACGCACACACGCAAGTAGGTGAATTCCTGCATCATTACCTTGGGTATTTCAGGTACCTTGTCATTTTCTTTTGAATAGGCCTTCATTAATCCAGACAACCATGAGTGAATGATTAACTGTTAGCATTGAAGTAAAAACGATTACGATACTTTCATTCTGTCGTTTGAGGAGCAGCTGGTGTGGTATATGCCGCAGGACCACGTCATGGAGACATTTGGCGACTTGTTCGACGTCATTGGTGTCATCAAGGCTGCCCAGAGCTCCACTAGAAGAATCACCAAAGCTTCCATTGCTGCAAAACTAGCAACATTGGAGCCTCGACTTCCCGGAGTGGATAATGTAGGTTTTCACCATTTGTTGATTTTCAAGTCGGTCATCACGTACTCACAGACAAGCCTAAACGCATTGACCATTCCATCAATGCAGCCACGTCACTTGCATTGATGATTGGCAGTATGCCTTCAACCATTTACACAGACTACGAGTTCTTTTGGAAGGACGAACAGACTCTTGAAGAGGCGATCCAAAACGCAATTCTTCCGCCGCAGACACGAGACGTCTACACTATCGAACTTGGTCGAACTGGTCAGAACTCTGATCTGACAGACGCTATCACGACCAATCCTTGCTATGGTGGCTTTTTGACAAAGTTGGAAGATGCCTCCGGGCCAGACGATCGCCGAGGATTTTCGAACTCGTTCACTCTCGCTAATATGGCCATCTTAACATCATTCAACATCTTATGGACTGATGATCTGATGCAACATCTCTACATGGAAGATTTCGCCAGCTCAGGCAACACACACTTTGTACCAACAGTATATGTATTTCACCATGTTTCCATACTGTGGGAACTATGGAACTTCAGTGATGTTGAGTAAGTTTTCAAGTCAAAATCCCCCTTTATCAATCAAATATAGTCAAACAATCTGGGTGCATGTGTAATAGCGAACAGCTTTGCTGATATTGACGCAGTGGGGGACACCCGTACAGGGATCTGGCATTCGAGACCTTGAAGACTCTTGGTCTCCTGATGCCGGGCGATGTCAACTCCATGATATGGTTCAACAAACTGAGAAACGAAAATATGACCACGAAACAAGGGGTTGACCACCCTGTTTGTCGGATTGATCGAGACTCCCAACATCAAGTGAAGATACCACGACTCGTCTGGGGTGAATGGAAGTACAAAATGGAGACGGTTTCCAGGAGGGTCAGCAACTTCCACTTTTACAAGCACCGTCTGCTAGCATTGGAGGCTCGATTCGACAGAGCTTCACCACAAGGTCTCACCGGCTTTTGGCTTGATAGACGAAATAAGCGTGAGTGGTGTGCTACCTGGATAGCTATTCTTGGCTTTGCCTTTGTATTGGTCGGATTCTTGGTCACCATTGCGTCTCTGGCTGTGAGTATTGCCGCACTGGATCAATCCATCACTGCCAACATGTATGCGAGCATCGGCAGTGTCCACGATCAGACTGACCTACTCACCGCAAGTCTCGCAACAGCAAACAAGAGGGAATTGGCCTGTGGAAGTGTTCATCGGCCAACTGGTACCACAAACGCCGATAAATGCGACCAGACTGCAGCACAAGTTGTGGCGGCTTCCAATAACTTGGAAACACCACCCATTTCGCCTCCAACATCGAAGATGAAAGGGATTTTGGAAGTTGTTCCAACCATCACAATAGCCGTGTCGATCTCTTCACAGATCTCCGCACACCAGACACTATTTTTAGCTGTTTTTCCAAGCCCAGAAGAAATATGCTCCTGCAGAACCAAGGATGATGGAAATGATATTTCTTAGTTGAATGGAAAAGGGAAGCCTGGGACTTATTGTATTGTTATACCTTTGGTAATGTAGGTAGGCAGGTAACAACTGAAAACGCCTCAAGCTTTTGCAGGAGACTTAACCAGCTAGGTATTTAGCGCAGCTAGGAGCCCAATGACAGTCGTCAGGGATACCTAGGTAGCTAGTTCAGGAATACGATCGTAAACTATGCATATACCCCCTCGTGAATCTATACATATTTCCCGGAAGCAACCTCCATTATAAGGTATGCATGAAACTCGCCTACCTACCTTACCTACACAATATTGTATAAGGTATTCGGTAGATTCTTCTTGTTCAATTACCAAGTCAGAAAGGTTCACTCATCACTAGGTTCACTTGTCGTTTAGAGTTGGGCTTATCACGTAGGTATCACTCCATTTATTAACCAAGCTACCTACCGTTAATTTGCTACCTTGACCAAAAACAACTCAGATGCCTTCTGCATTAACCTTAGGATTAGTCTCCTAAGCTTCATCGCTAATTGCTAGCCCTTTGCTGAAAGAATACGGGTATGCAGGCTCCCTTTCACCATGCCACTCAATTTTCTCCCAAAATCTCTAAGCCTACACTTTTCGAATCACCGCATCGAAGTTGTACCCTGATTTATCGTCCTTCAATACTTTTTTCCGAATGAATTTCCTGAGCCTCTTACCCCGCCAGGACGAGACATTGGGGGGAACCTCGAAAACAACAGCGTTGAAAAAAGCTTTTTCCTTGCCATCTTCCCTCAGCTTCTAGCCTTGGACAGCGATAACATTGTCTCGGTCGATCATGTTGTGACGAGGTAAGGTCGCTATTAAGCGGCTTATTTGCGGAAATAAGGTGTGATTAAAGTAGTCCTGGGCTTCTTGATCGAGGCTAGATACACTGTAGCCCTTAAAGTTGCTAGGTCCTGCTGTTTCTTGTGCTTCAGGCCGAGCAGTGCCGCCCTGATGTGAATATTGGCGGCCATAATTGATTGGCTGAAAGTTTTCAGCGGTAGGAGGAGGGGCAGCAACGCTGGCAGGGGCAGTGGAAGGGCCGGCATTGGAAGTAGAAGGGCCGACAGTAGCAGTAGAACGGCTGGCATTGGCGAATGGTTGAACGTTAGTGAACAGACTGGCGATGCCAGTGAGATCCGGGCTCGGGCTTGTTGTGCTAGGCCTGTCCGAGGTGGAGGAGTGTCGTCCATAGTCTGGACGTTTGCCGGAGACCATCTTGACGGTTAAGTTGTCTCTGTTGACAATGAGTGTATCAGTCGAAGTAGGTACTCACGGAGACAGGGCAAAGATGCAAAGGTCCGTTGCAAAGTTGTTCAATAGATCAAGACAAGTGAAACAAAGCCCAAAGAAAAGACAAACAAAAATACCAAACGGCTGTCTGTCCTGTGAAAGGGGCGTTGGCAAGCCTGGCCCTGAAGCACCCGCAAACCGGCCATTTTCAGATGAGATGCAACAGCATTGCCTGCTTTAATCTGCCCGACAACCCGTCCGGTGTCATCCACCACTACAACATAGGTACCTAAGTACGCAGAGAGTTATGGCGCAATAATCTCTACAGGGATGTAGAATAAAACCTCAGCGACATGGCTATGAAGATCATGTGAAGGGCTACAAGTTTCCGGGGTTCTGATAATTTGTTGCCATCTGATAGGAACCATTCGGGTGGTATTCTGGCGCTCCAGTGGAGAGCAAACGTGAAGAGTCAACGTGCAAAATATACACAGGGCAATATGTCTCTGATCCTCAAGCCGATGGACTCGACCTACTGGCGCCCTTTGTCCAGACCGATATCGACTCCGAGGGCGCTGTCAACCTGACCAAGCGCGCATGTAGCTACAATGGCTGCAAATGTGACAGCCGCGGAAGGCAACTCACTGTTTGCAGTAACTGCTACTGGACGGTGGACGGGAAATGGGCGGTGACCAGGAAGCGGGTTAGCAATCACATCTACGAGTGCTCGCCAAGTGGTAACTGCTGCGACTATGGTTATGCGAGGGATTGTGGTACTAGCACGGCGCGCTGCAGGATTAACTAAGACGAGAAGGAGCCGAATGGCATCAGTGATGTGGTATGTTCAGTGATCCTGGTGTTAGGGGACATTCAGTTTGATAGTATACAACTGTGAGGAGAGCTGTCAGTACATGCGAGGGATCTTGAGATGCTGGGACCAGGTGGCCAGAACAATAACATGGCTTGGCGAGATATTCCATACTTCATTATCCATATTCATACCCTCATACCTTACCTCATCAACATGATGATATCCAACGTACCTATACAGTATCCAGACGTAATCAACAGTGGCCACCAGCACCTTGTGTCAACAGACATCCACCTCAAAGCCAATCCGCACCCAAACGGACTTCCAAAAAACCACCGCCCGAATGGACAGTCTTGAACGCGAAAGAGATCAAAAGCACCCCCATGCATATATAATCCAACAACGCTTAGATATCCATCACTATGCACTTCCGTCCCTCACCAACGCCCCATGTTCGCAGCCTACTAAGCCGCACCCACATTCCCCAACGTTGTGCTTGACTGTGTCTGCAACATGAGCACTAGCTCGGTCAACCTATCAATCTTGGCTGTCAAGTCCGCAATGCGAACTTCAACATCCGTGTCTTGCTGTCCAAAAGCCCTGCCCTCTGCAGCCTCATCCGCAGCTAGTTGATGAGCCCGTCTGCTAGCAATCGCACCCTCGGAAATAGCACTCATGACAGGAGGACGCAGCTGGCCCAGATGATGATTGTCAGCCCGTAGATTATTGTTCGACTGACGGTTCTGTGCAAACCTCTTCGCAACAGAAGGGTGCGGGCTGCCAATCATGGCCTGACGAGGACCGCGGAAACCGCTGTACTGGGTGCCCTTCGACGAACCGATGGTGAGCCACTCGTAAAACTCGATGACAGCAACGATTGGCAGATGGGTAGCCTTGAGCAACATGATGCGAGCCTTGCGGAACTTGTTATCGGACGGAAGAAACAGGCGAAGAGGGCGAAAGATGAGAACAGCGAGGAGGTTGAACGGCGGATAGAAGTGGGTGAGACGATTGCTAGTCGAGGCCTCGAGGACGTAGACGCTGTAGACGTAAAGATACTCTTCGCGAGCATGGGTGATGACGCGGGAAAAGCTGTTGGAAAGCATACCGGTAAGGGAGCCTGTCAAGAGGATGGAGCTGAGAGTGATGAAGATGATCATGAGGGGGGGCCCAAGGAAGGTGTCCATTTGGTCCATGAGTTCAAAACCAATAAAGGTTGACCCAAAGAAGATTTTGGTCATCTTGATGACCATTATGTGCAAAGGGTTGTGCTCGCGACCAAGAAGTGAGAAGGTAGTAAGGAAGCCAAAGTAGACGACAACGACGAGGACCATGAACTTGATAAAGTCTTTGCCCATTTCTTTGAGGCAGGGAATTAGAGTCTAAACTTTGTTAGTTTGTCTTCTTAAGCCAATTTATGCAGGATCATAACTTACACCCCAGTATGGACTCAAGCTGAGAATCGAAAACACTCTTGGTACCATAAAAAGAGCTTCCAGCGCCAAGACATTGAATGAAAGGTCAACCAAGTCCTTGTTTTGAGTCTCCAAGCCGACAATACGCAAAACAACGTAGGTAGCACCGATTGTTATCATGGCCATATCGAAAACATTCCATATGTCGGTAGCATAGAAGATGGACCCAGCATCGATCCATTCACTCAGCTCATCCAAGGCGAAGGCAGCAAACCAGATGTACAAGAAGATTTCCAGAGGGGTGATGCGGGTGGGATCGCGCTCTAGCAAAACGCCATAGTAGAGGAACAAGAACGTCACAAAGAACAAGACCTCGAACGACTTGAGATACTTCGGGACTCTGAGGCGGGAGAATGGATCGGCAGTGTTGGGATTGTAGAACTGAGGCTTTTTTTCCGAGTGAACACTGAGGTCCTTCCAAAATATGATGGATCCTTCCCAGATACCAGTGATAATCTTTTGGACGACGTTCTGGCTGAGAAAGCGCTTGGCATCGGCAATAGCGGCAATTTCCAAGGCATTGAGGTTGGTGAAGTTGGCGGTAGGGTCCTCCTCCTCTTCGCCGTCTTCGTCATCCGCGGTCATGCTCATTGTCAAGCGCGAAATGGAACTGAGCAAAAGATTGCGTTTGGTGCTTGCGCTCTGAGGTGTTCTGCGGGACGAGCCGACACTGCCATGCAAGGCCTGGGCCAGGAGGGCGCTGTGCTCGTCGACTTCGCCTTCTTCCTCATCATTAGGAGTGTGCGGCTCGATATCCTTGGGATCTGGGATTTCGTAAAGACAGTAGTCAACCGCTTCTCTCTCAGACAGGTGGGTGAGGAAGCGCCAAGCCACAATCTCGCAGGCGTTGGCCCTGGCATCCATCAAGCCCTTATCCTCGACGCTCGTGCCATAATGCCACTTCAGGGCGAGTAGAGCGTTCACGATGGCGGGGTGAGTGCATGTTCGGCCGAGGTGATCCACAAGCGCCCGAAGTCCATCTCCAGCAGCAGTCGTCCTGAGCTGCTCAAAGGTGCTGGGCAATTGCACCGTGTCGGCAATGTATCTAGACAATCCATCAGTGACAGTCCGATTGGTAAGATTGATCGTCCAAACTCACATGGAAAGCTTCTTGACAACCTCCCGGAAGGTGTCCTCCTCACTGATTTCGGGGAGCTCCGCAACGAAGCCGAACTTGGGGCGCGGGGAAGGTGTCCGCAAGGACTCGGTGCGCTGTGCGCCAGGGCGCGACTTGACGCGGATAGGCATCGTGAGGTCACAGCAGACAGCGCTTCGTAGCACAGCAGAATCAACTGAAGATCGGACTCACCCCGGCCGTCAACAGTGAGGGGAAAGAAGGCAAAGAAAGAAAAGAAATGCTTGTTCGTGATCAGTCGCAATTGGGGATGGCAGGCAGTTCTAGGCCCTATCGGGGATGTGCCAAGACTTTCAGGGTCCTTTGACGCCTCAGTCTGACGCAGACCACCACTAAAAATTGCTTGTTTCATGGTCCTTCCTCAACCACCTCAAGCCACTGAAGAAAGCCCGCCGCCGTTGCCCGCCGCTCTCGACGCGTCGCTCTCGCCACGTCCCATAACCTGCTAAGCCCATTGGAGGAAAAGCCCATCATTGAGTCTCTTGTTCGTTGGAGATTTGGGGTTGGTATCAACATTTGCGGGGCCATTCTCACCTGAGACATCACCAGCCCCTCGGCCCCTCAGCCCCTCACTAGACTCAACCCCTCACATGTCACTCAGCTCGGTCACCACAAGCGCCCATTACCAATTACGGCCGGGCAACTGGAGCGCGTGTAAATCTACTTGGGATCACACTAACAATTATTTACATCTCTTTACCCCTTTTTGCACTGTTCCATTCGTTTCGGGCCATTGTTGACATTTTTCCTCAATGGGCTACCCGGAGCCCGCTGCCCCGCCCTCATTGAGGCGGCTAATATTCCATTGGTGAACTTTCTCATATCGACGACCGCACACCTCGGAGGGGACCAGAGCGAACTTCTTGGTCTACAACGTCACCGATGAAGATGGAAGGCTTTCAAAAACTATTTATTGGGGGTTGATGGCGGGTTGATGCCGTTTGTTGGAAGTCTTCCCTCAACTTCAAAAGAAGGCTACGACAAGAGACAGATCAACACCAAGATGAAGGGACTGCTCGCCTTCGGCCTCACCCTTCTCTCCCTGGCCAATGCCCTCCCCCAGGCACAAGGCGGAGGAGCAGCTGCCTCGGCCAGAGTCAGCGGCACGCGCTTCGTGATTGACGGCAAGACCGGCTACTTTGCAGGAACCAACTCCTATTGGATTGGTTTCCTGACCAACAACAGAGATGTTGATACTACCTGTCCGTCCCTTCCGAAATCTCCTGCTTCATACCAATACTGACCCGACGCAGTGGACCACATCGCCTCCTCGGGCCTCAAAATCCTCCGCGTCTGGGGTTTCAACGATGTCAACAACCAACCCTCCGGCAACACCGTTTGGTTCCAGCGTCTCTCCTCCTCCGGTTCCCAGATCAACACCGGCGCCAACGGCCTCCAACGTCTCGACTACCTCGTCAAGTCGGCCGAAACCCGTGGCATTAAGCTCATCATTGCGTTGGTCAACTACTGGGACGACTTCGGGGGCATGAAAGCTTACGTCAATGCCTTTGGTGGCACCAAGGAAGGCTGGTACACCAACACCCGCGCCCAAGACCAGTACAAGCGTTACATTCAAGCTGTCGTTTCTCGCTATGTCAACAGCCCGGCCATCTTCGCCTGGGAGCTCGCAAACGAGCCCAGGTGCAAGGGGTGCAACACGAATGTGATTTTCAACTGGGCGACGCAAATTTCTGACTATATCCGGAGTCTGGATAAGGATCATTTGATCACACTCGGCGATGAGGGTTTCGGCTTGCCAGGGCAGACGACCTATCCGTATCAGTATGGAGAAGGCACTGACTTTGTCAAGAACCTGCAGATCAAGAACTTGGACTTTGGAACTTTCCACATGTACCCGGGACATTGGGGCGTGCCCACGAGCTTTGGACCCGGTTGGATCAGGGATCATGCTGCGGCCTGCAAGGCAGCGGGCAAACCATGCTTGTTGGAGGAGTATGGATATGAGAATGATAGGTGCAATGTGCAGAAGAGCTGGCAGCAAGCGTCAAGGGAGCTTGCGAAGAACGGGATGAGTGGCGATTTGTTCTGGTAGGTCACATCCGCGGTTGGGAAGTGATGGGTTGCTAACAGTTAGTTTTGAACAGGCAATGGGGTGACCAGTTGAGCACTGGACAGACTCACAACGATGGGTTTACCATTTACTATGGATCTTCTCTGGCTACTTGCCTTGTTACTGACCATGTGAGGGCCATCAACGCTCTTCCGGCGTAAAGCACAAAGGATGGATTTCAAGGGGCTATGGCGCTCGATGTGTTAGATATCAGAAGAAAGCTTCTTGACCTATCTGAGCTTTTCAAGCAGGATTGATCCAAGAATTCAAGCCACACAAACAGCCCTGTTCATGGCCACATATTTCAAGTTTACCTCATGTTACTGAATCGCACTGACCGTCACCCCTGCTCGCTTTCGACCTAGGATACGCCAAGATCACTAACATGGGCTGCCATCTTTTGGCGGATTTGAACAACTGTCCATGATTGGATGCGTCGACTGCCAGCGCGCCTTAACCCCTGAAAATAGGGTAACATCGTCCGGATCTATCTGCCGTCTACCGCCACAGCATTGATTTCCCTTCTTAACGTCGAACCCTTCACTAGTTCTTTCTTTTCGAAAACATCAAGGGCTCCAGCATGAGCTATCACAACCGACCGACAACAACACCATGACGGGATCCGAGGAGGGACCGGACACTGACACGTGGAGCACAAAGGAGAGGGCCTTGTTCACAACCCAGCCAGGCCTGGAGGTGGTCCCGCAGGAGCATCTTCCAAACAATGATCACTTGGCACAGGCTAGACCGCCAGAAACCGCAAAATATACCGTCGTTGAGACGGTAGCAAGTTGTGATGCCAAATTCCAAACTGACAAAACTTCGACCGCTGGAGATGTCTCCCCGGAGCTGGTCAGCAGTGATTTCCCCGAGGTAGCGGATGCGCGGCACATTGAAGCAACCAGCCAGATCAAACAAGCCAAAAGAAGGAAACGCCGAATATTGGTCGTTGTCGGAAGCGTTGTCCTAGTATTCATCACTGTCGGCGCGGTTTTGGGCGGAGTGCTAGGAAGTAGGGCGACCAGAAATTCCACCAGTCAAGATGATATGGCAAACACCACCAGCACAGGCACAGCCGTTCCAGACCTCGGCTACGCCGCAATGGTGGATACGTCTCAGCTGAGTGTGACGGGGAGGAGGAGAAAAGACGGGAGCAGCGAGTGGTGGCTTTTCTACGAAGACTGGGATGACAGACCGCAAAGGCTCCATTGGGACACCAATCGAGGAGGAGCCCTAAAAGCACCCGCCAACCTCACAATCAAGTTACCGCATTCGCCAGAAAATGAGGCAATTGGGGGACTTATCAGTGCGACGACGATCGTACATGGAGAGGAGTATAACGTGAGTTATCATTTCGTGTTTATATATAGACATCATCTCGCTAACCATAACTCCCAGCCTGAGGTTAACGTTTTCGTCACCACCCACTGGCAAAACGTTCGTCTCCCCTTCCCACCATGTCTCACTCCATAAACCTCACTAACTCACAACAATCAGCCTGACGACGGCATGTGGGACGGAACAAACACCCAAATCCTCGGCATCGACTTTGACAGCACCGACAAACCCACCAACAGAACCCAGATAGCTGAAAAAGGCCTACGAGGCACCGGCGCCCTCCCAATAACATCAACAGGCGCCAGCATCGTCTCCTACTGGCCATGGCTGGTCTACGGATACACAAAGGTATTCGGACAAGACGGCTCGGAGTCCTCCAGCCGCTTCACCATCCACCTTATCGAAGCATGCAACCAGCTAGACAAGAACTCCTACGCCCCCACACCAGATTGGACCATCCGTAACCTCACCATCGAGGCAAAGCTCGGCACCAAGATGTCCCTCATTCCTCTCAGCGCCGACTTCAAGAACTCATCACGCCCGTTTGACCTTCAGTCCCCGACGCAAGGGTACGCGCTTTTCTACCAGGGACCAGATGACCGCCTAAAGGTTCTACGGCAGGGGACCGACTCCTTGGCCGCCCCTGGGTACCCGCCAGAACGTAAGTGATGCCCCCCTTTCCCCCCTTGTCGTCTCGGCACCAAAGATTCGAAAAAAGGTCCACTTCTGACGATTTTCATTTCCATGGAACCAATAAAACAGTTCCCGACGTAAAACTCCCCACCGATGAACAACTAGGAAGGGGCGCCATGTCCGCCTTCGCCGTACCACGTCGAGGAGGCGGACAAAATTCAAAGGGTCGACATCCTGACAGCCAGGTGAACATCGGCGTCATGAGTATTGATCGAAACCGGCGGATCCAATTCCACTACTGGGATCCGGACCACTTCGTCGGGTGGGTGAGCATGGGAATGGAAACCCTTAATACTCTGGCACCGCCAGATCTGTACACTAGTATCGCGTGCTTGAACATGGCCAGCAGCGCTTTAGATGAGGATGGGGAAGGCGAGATGCTGATGCCGCTGGAGCAAGATCCCGACGGAACGCTGGTCACCTGTTTCTACCAGAGCAATAAGCAGGTTGTCAGGGCGAGGTGGGATGGAACACGGAGCGACTTTGAGACTGGCTGGGCTGTTGACCGGATGCCGATTCCTATTCGGAGTGGTTAGGGTAACCCTATGCAATCTAAGGCATTGAGCTCACCAAGAGCCATCATAAACCACAAATATACCTAAATCCCCCAAAACCTATTCCTCATCGATAAACCCAATCTTCCAACCTTGGCTTCCTCGCGCGGTACCAAGCTCCTACCTGATACCCTGGATACAACATCGCATTCCACTTCCTCCCCGTCTTCTCGTCCAGTTTTACATACCAACTCTCAGTCTTACTCTTACCGCCACCACCGCCCCATATCGTCTTGTTATTCAGCTCATCCTGACAATGACTGACCCACTGCCTCTCCGCCTCATGCTTCACCTCCACTTCCCTCACATTGCCGCCCTCTTCTGTCAGGATTGGCTTGATAACATTCAACGCAAGCGTAATCGCATTTTCGATGGCAATAATAACCGAGGTATGCCCCGTGACAGAATTCGGTCCTGTCGCCAATAGTCAGCACTTGATACGCAACAAAAAGCAGTGGTTCAAGAAACAAAAGTACTCACCAGCCAACATGAAAAAATTCGGAAACCCCCCCATCGCCGTCGTCTCATAAGCCCCCACCCCCCTCCTCTCCCCCTTCCCATCCAAACTCTCCCCATCTGTCTCCCCCACCTCCCCCCAATGCTCCCCCAGCCGTTCCCCATCCCTCCCCACCACCTCGATCCCCTCCAGAAACTTATTCGTCTCAAACCCCGTCGCCAAAACAATCACATCCCCCTCCACCACCCTCCCTTTATCCGTCTTCACACCCCCCGGCAGCACCTCCACAACCCTCTCATCCGTCAGCTCCATCCTCCCATCATGCAAGCTCTTCAGATACCCCGGGTCATACACCCTCCTCTTGTACCCAAACTCAAACTCCGGGATCAAAATATCATGGTACCTCCCCGGCGCCGTCTCGGCCATGTACTTCCTCACCGCCTTGCTCTTCTGCCTCCTGATCAACCGAGCGAGCGCGTTCTGCCTCATCGGTACAAAGTCCATCTCCCCCACCATCATGATCAAGCACCGCTGCACCGAAAGGGGAAGGGGTCGGAGCAGAAACAGAGGAAACATGTCTGCCAGTGAAGGGATAACGTAGTGTTTTGAGTGGACAAACTGCGTCAGCTGGGCAATATTCCCCGAGGGTTTGACGATATCGGCATTGTTGCTCGAGTTGAGCAGCGCAGGGATGATCTGAGAGGCCGAGCACCCGTTGCCGAAGAGGATGACTTTTTTGTTGCGGAGGTCGATGCTGTGGTCCCATCGGGCAGAGTGCATCACTGGTCCGGAAAACGAGGAGGAGCCGGGGAGGGAGTAAAAGGAGGAGGTGTTTGGGTGGAAGAGGACGCCTGTGCCGGAGAAGAGGAACTGGCATTCGTGGTGAAAGGCCGTGTTGGTGGTTGTGTCGAATATTGTGAGGCGCCATCGGGAGGTCGGGGCAGGGAGCCACTCGCACTTTTGCACCGAAGAGTTGAAGGTTATTCTTGATGGGAGAAGGGAGTACCTCGTGGCGACGGAGACGAGGTAAGATTGGATTTGGGGGGCGCTTGGAAGGGAGGTGGAGGTCCACGTTGGCTCGGGGGCGAAGGAGAAGGTGTAGAGGGAGGACGGGACATCGCAGGCGGCGCCTGGGTATTGGTTAAGATGCCAGGTACCGCCGAGCTCAGGTTCACGTTCGAATATGCGGACGTCGGTGATGTTGTGCTTGAGCTTGAGGGTAGCACCGAGGCCGATGCCTGAGAAACCCGCGCCGATGCAGGCGAACTGGGTATATGCCGCAGCTGGCTCTTGGTTCGCCGTCATGTTGGGTGATGATGCTTCCGAGACCTGGGGTTAGAAGACTGATAGATGAAGCTCATCAGTGTCAAGAAGACCAAGCTCTTATACTCTGCGCACAAGCTAGCCATTTTGCAACTCAGTCCCGTCACAAGAGTGACACGGCCAAAGCGTCACACTGATCTCCCGTCGCCCGATATCTCACATCACAGTGGCTTGCCCGGTACACTTCCAGCCAACCATCGAGAACAAAAAGCCCAAACATCCACACCATCCTCCCGTCGTGCCACAAGAGCTCCCCTAGCAAAGATACCGCCGAGCTGTGATTTGCGGCACGGTTATCAACCGCCGCACGGGTATATTCGGTTATGACTCTTGCCATGCCGCCTCTTTCCACGTGAACCGTGGTCGTGAGCCCGGTGGGAATCCCAGGCATTCATAAACGAGTGGCCCAATGAGGAAAACGCTGACACTGGTTTGGACGAAGGCACGAGAAGACAACGAGTTAAGGTTGCAATCGCCAAGCTGGCTGTGCATATGCACTCCCAACACAGTGAGGCGTAACCGGTCGGGACACGTCTTCAGCCATCCATTGGCTACAAGGGGGGTGGTCACCCAATGACATGGCAGCGGGATCGATCAGAAACGATGGCCGGATGCACGTCGTGTAACGGTTGGTGACTTGATTCGACGCTTCCCAAATCGGGGCCGTGCTCAACAGCCACCCACAGATGGTTTTGAAAATTGAGACGCAGTGTATCACACCGAATAGCAAGGTTCACGGAACTTGGGCCGATGTCGCGATATCGGCAGTGTGGACAAGAGCCAGCTGGCATCATGAGGTGTTTCGAGCATTGCCGCAAAAGGGTATATCAGTGATGATCAACGGAGCAGAACCTGCGATGGGTTAGTCTTTATTTTCAGGTTCCCGAAAGGATTATACCAAGACGGTTGGTTGAGCACTCACCTCTTTCGAATGTGTGGCTGCATGTTCACATGACAGAAATGCAATGCTCAGGCAGCAAAAAAGGAATGCTTGGACAACAGGGGTCTCAAGCTTACGGTACATTGCGTACGGCGGACGTTAAGACAACGGGAAAGTGCACCTGGTATTGGCTCATCAGATTGCTGGCCTATGATAATTAGCTTCCAGGTTGTGAAGCCTCTGTGCTGAGCATAATATTACATTGTTCTACCAGTTGACTTATACACATGCATGTAGCTACCACCAACTTACAGTTTTCCTTCCACACACGCTGATAAAATAAAACCAGTGCCTCCAAATCTAAACCCAGAAAGAAAAATACTATGCTTATGTGTGTTCCCCCAAGACTTCCGTTACCAAGCTAAAATCAATGCAGCTGACCCACCATCTAGACAAACCCATTCAACACCGTACTATGCAAAATAGCATCAATGTACATCCTATTCGACACATTGCACGACGACCCAGCCTTGATCTTGAACATCCCATGCGGTCCAATCACAAACTCGGGCTCGTCACCTATCTTGACCCGCAGCTTTCCTGATGCCAGCGAGCAGAGCCGTAACTGGTGTGAATCGGCTTCAATCTTGAAGCTATGGCCGCTCTTGATGGTATCGACTCGGAAGGCGACGTCTTCATGGACATCGACGGCGTGAGCGCTGGAGAGGTATGACTTGGAGAAGGCAATGGCTACCACTGGAATTAGCATGAATTTTTTCAGGAAATCGACGACGAGACTTACTTTCAGGGCTTGGATCCTGTTCCCGGATCCGCCCTGGGGCCACCTCCCACTCTTCCATCTCCAACACCGCCTCCGGGATAACCAAGCCACTGGCGGCCACAGCACCGTCTGGGGCCTCTCCTTTCGAGATCAGGCTGGCTGGTGGCTGTTGCTGCTGCTGCTGCTGCTCCGCCACAGTCGGTGTTGGCTTCTGCACAGCTTCTTCCTGTGGAGCTTGTTCTGGAACAGGGTGCTTTTCAACATCCGAAGCGGGTTGTTCAGCGACAGGTAGAGCTTCAGAAGGTTGTGGCGGCGGCTGTGTGTAAACATAACCCGTCGCAGCCGACCTGGTTCTCAGCTGGTACCGGGTTGACGGACCCTCTTCTGTCTGCTCCAGACCAGCCACATCCGCCATGATTTGGGGTCTGGTATTCGCCAAGGTGTCCTGCGGAGGATGATAGCGCATGTCCTGCGAAAGGTGAAAGCGCGAGTCCCGCGGAAAATGATGCTGCATATCCTGCGGAGTATGGCGAGTCTCCTGGGGAGGAGGATGGCGAGCATTCTGCGCAGGCGGCTCCAGGTGTATGTGTTTCCATTTAAAATACGTTCCCTTTATGGTCGGTTCTGCCACCGTCGAGGTTCCAAAGAAGTCTTGCAGCTTCATGCCAGTATGCCACCTAGGCTTGTTGTGATCAACCTCAAGTGGCACTTTTGGCCTGCTCACAGAACACTGGCCCATTGCGCCCGTGAAGGTACAGCTAGCACAAGCAGGCCAAAGGCTTTGGGTCTCGAGCCTTGCCACCGGTGGAACAATAACACACTCGCGCCATCTACCAGATCCGCCCCGGCATTTTGTACAAACATCGGATCCACGAGCTTCATCACCAATTAGCTGTATGACGGTGGCAACAATTTCCCGAACTTTGACGCCGTGGAGCTCATTCGTCACTGTGTTTGGTCTTGGATGAAGCTCTCGCTGTTGTTTCCACTGGAGAAGTTCAACGACGACGGTTTGTTGCGGAACACTGGGGGCACCAGGAAGGGCGGGTAGCACTTTTTGGTGCCACAGACGTTGCGCCGCCTGAACGTGCTCTGGCTTTACCTCCATCTGGCCCCATGTACTTTGTGGCCAAACCGGGACCGCTTCTGCAGGCACTCCGGAGCCCTGGACCATACCGGGCGTCATATCAGGCGTCGAATTCGACACAGCGTCGGCTGGTACTTCGTCGTCCATGGGCACGTCAGATGTCTTGTCAGGAATGGCAGCAGTGACATCGTTGTCCTGCGACAGACGCTTCATATTTTCCCAGTTAGGTACCCACTCGGTAGAACCGTCGGGCCGAGTTCGCGCCACAACAATGGGAGGGCCTGGGTTGACGATCTTGCCGCTCCTGACAATGTTCCCACGTTTGGGCGCATACTCGCCAACGACATCGAAGCTTCCGTCTCCCCTGTCCCTGAGGTAGCTGGCATAATGACCGCGCTGGAAGAACCGAATGTCAGTATGCCGTGCTCCACGACGACCGCTCCAGCCTAGAACCTACTATAAAATGAAACCCCAAGTCGTTCAGCTTCCCACATCCCTTTGGGCAGTTTCTGACTGGACAACGGAATGGCTTCTCTCCCTGAACACGGCTCATGGTATACCCAGCGGGTATCAACACCCCGTATACCGACCTAGGACCCCCCTCCTCTTTTGGGATCTCATTAGCTCGGATTTTCTTGATACATCGAGGATGCGTACCTGGCCACTCCGTGTATTTCCTCCCAGGTTCAGCCAACTCGAACCCGCTATCGGCAGATGGCATAAATGACGAAGCCTGCGCATCGCCGATGATTAGTGAACCGTCACCTTTCTTAGGTACATCGTCCATTGTTGACACTTCTTCCCATGTTGGATCCCAGTCCAGCCCTTGTGGCCGCTTCCAATCACCCAATATCTTGTTTGCTCTCTCCCTTCCCCAATATTTTAAAGAGCAGTAAGTCTGCCCATAGTGGTAAAAGCAATTGGCGCAACCAATGACAGATCTGACAACGTCCTGGGGCGCTCGTGGTGAGATCATGACGCATGAATTAAACAGCCCTTTGCCACTCGCACATCTGTCGCATGGTTTGGGAGCAGACTCTCCTGTAACGTGCAGGATGAGGCTAGAGATATCTCGGGATTTGGAATCCATGAATGGGTTTGTCCGCAGTCGCGAGTGATTCCAGTCGAAATCTCGCAGCCTAGGCAGAGAGAGCAGCGCCTTGACATACCCTCCATCAGGAGGCTCTGGGCCTTTGAAGTTGGTGAGGTAGGGCTGGAGGGACTTCCACAAGCCTTCGGGGTCACCGGGGAGGGGAGGACCAAAATGAGGTTGTGTGCTTACTTTGGCAAGAGTGGGGGCAGGACTTTGAGCAGCACTATGCTCGCTTCCATTTTCCGAGTAGGATTGGTTGGTGCCAAGATGATGTCGTCCTTGTTCCGGTAACGAGGGGGCGGCCATAGGAGGCTCGGTTGGGTCCAGAGCTCCTATCGAGATAACAGTTCCCGGCTTTGGTATGCCATCCGCAGGCGCGCCCTCACCGTCCCGTAGTTTGGCGTATGTTCCACGTAGTGACAGAGTTCCGTCCATGTTGTCATGAAACAGACAACCCCGATGTTGACGCTGTGGCAGCCTGTGAGCGCTCTAGTCTAACAATAATGCAGGCCTGACTTACCACAAAATGGCCACCCAATTGCTTGATGCCAGGAAAGAGCTTACGGCAAGATCGAACTGGACAGATCCTACAATATTAGTAAGGGCGGCTTCTAGGCTAGCATCCCAGAGACTCACCAGGGGAAGCCCGGAAGGGCAGGGGACCACTCATATTCGTCTGGAATCAGCGCTCCGTGCATTGCCTCGCCCTTCCACCTCAGGTAAGGACGCCCAGAAGGTGTGTTCGTAAGGGCGCGGCGGGCCACAGTAGCAGCCACTTCAGTAGCTTCGGTCTGAAGCTGGCTGTCGGGGAGGTCGTCGACAGAAGCATCACTCCTTTGCGACCCTTCTTCCCAGTCACCATCGTTACTGTCGTCGGGAAGAACAAGGGGCAATTGGTCCATCATCTCAACATCAGAACTGTCAGACTCGGACGATGTTGAGGCAGATTCTTCAGGACGGGATTGGCGCTGAGTAGTCGGGCCGCCTGACTGTGGAGGAAGGGACAGCAGCGAGCCCTGGAAGTTGGCCGTCTGGACTCTTTTGTTCCGGCCATGGCTCGGGTCGTTGGCGGCGGAAGCATGTCGTCTCTTTAGAGCTTCGCTGATAGCCTTTCTCCTTTCATCTTCAGTAGAGTACTTTGTGCTTTTCGTTTGTCCTGCTGGGCTCTCTGTTGCGACTCGAGGCGGCAAAAGGTCGCTGGTTACCCGAGGAAGGTCCGGATCCAAACCGGCGGGCGGGGTGGGGTCCTCTTTAGCTGGGGTGGCACTGGACGCGCTGTTGTCGCGTCTGCCAAATGGCCAGCCCCCTATTGAGCCACTTGCAGCCAGTTCTGCAAATGTTTGGGGCGTTTGGCCCGACATTTCTTGAGCCTGTGGTAGGCTGCCTTACCAACGCAATGCCAGCCTGATAGGCGGGGGTGGAAAAGTGCCCTGATGCAGGCTACCTACGCAAGCTGCGAGCTGGGGAGCTGGGGTAAGGTACGCCACTACGTAGAGGGCTGAAAGAGTCGGGTGGTTGTGTCGCAATCGCAGTAATTAAAAGCGGCAACTAGCCAGCTAGAGGCTTGGTATCGTAAGTACTGAGCTCCCGCACAGGTTTGAAGGCAGCAAACAGCTTGAGGCAGATGTTTGAAGATACCGCCGAGTAGCACGTCGTTGTTGTTTTGCATAAGCCAGCAACTTGACTAAATAAGGATTTTTAGGGCCTACATTAGCCTCTCAGGCTACTGAAATGAGCCCGTGCACATATAGGCGGCTAAATACTAAGCTAGCCCTAAAGTAGAAAAGTACTGCTACTTAGCCTCACAAAAAACTACTTTGCTTAGCTAATGCGACTTATTGTTCGCTGACCGATCTCATGTTTATGCTTTCTACGTCAGAATCTTTATTTTCACTGTCAAATGGTTTTATTTTCACCGTAATCTACATTGACTAGCCGTATATAGAAGAGGTTAATACGGTCCTACTATAATATTAGCGATATTTATTTTCTACAATAATAAGTATTTTTATAAGACTTACGAAAATCCTATATAGACTTAATAAATTTTAACCGTTATAAATTAAAATTATAAATATAACTTAAATCGTTTAAAAATAATATTTTTTTATATTATTTATTAATAAATTTTATAGCTATATAAAACTATTATTAAATCTATTACTTTAATTACTTTAGCCCTATAGTTATTATTATGAATTAAATAGTTATTATTAATTTAACGGCTACTATTAATTACTATATTAAATGCTTTAATTCTAAGGAGGGGATAATTATTAAAGTTCTTAAATTATAAAAGGTTTAAAAATTAATATTAATAGCTTATTTTAAATTAATATTATTTATAAATTATTAATAGTCTTTCTATATTATAATTATTAAAGTAGTTTATAATAAAGTATTTAGACTTATTATTATAAATAAAATATTATTATTACTATATTTTAAATAAAATTAATATATTAAGTAAATTATTAAATTAATATTAATAAAGGTATTATTTAGAATAAAGGTATTATTAACGGTAATTATAATACTTTTAACGTTTAAAATTATTAAAGTTTAATTAATAATTAATTTATTTATTTATTTTATTAAATTATTTACTTTTTTTATTTATTAATTTCTTTTTATTAAACTATAATAGTTTAATCCTTTTGTTAAATAATTATAAACTTCTTTATTTTCGGTTTAACTGGAAATATATTATAAAAAGGTTTATAATATATAATATTATTATTAAAATATTATATAGCTTATAGTAGGAACGGTTATAAATTATTAATTATTATTACCTGGGCGGTTTATTTAACAGTAAATTTAACTTTTTACTTTTTATTAAGGACTGTATTAAAATTAAGTATATAGTATAATTCGAAGAAATTTTTAATATATGTTTATTTAAATTAAATATTATATTAAATAAAAAGTATAGTTATTATAATAAAATATATTCTTTTAAATTAAAAATATTAATAAATATTTATATTTTATAAGATTAATAATATAATATTTTATTTATATTAATATAGTTTATATTAATAAGGTAAATTAGATTAGCGCCGATAGTCTTTATTATAAGTTATTATTTAAATAACTGTTCAGTTAATTTTAAAAGTCATATTTAATAAATTAATTTAATGTTTTAAAAGGTTTAATCCTGCGAAATTAATTAGGTATTAAAACGGCTGAATAAAGTAGTAATGGTATTTCTTCTTATTATAAGTAATTTAATTTATAAATATTTATTAATATTTTAACTTTACTATATTAAAGGTATTATCGATTACTTAAATTAAAGTTTAGAAATTAATACGAGAGTTTTTAATATAGTTTTAAAGAAAGTTATAAGTATTTTTAATACGTAAGGTCGCTTAAATATTAAAGTTACAGTATTATTTAATAAAGGATTAGTAGAATTCGTGTTTTATTAGTAAATAAATTATAATAAAGTAATCGATTAGGTTTATAAATATAAATAAATATAAAAAAGTAATATATAATATTAAACCTTAGTAAAATCTACTATACTATTTATTAAATTCTTTAAATAAAGTACTTTAGTTAATTTAGAATTTTTCTTTAATATTAAAGTCAATTATTACGGTTTAAGTAAAAAGAAATTTATTTATATTATTAATTTATTTTCGCTATAAATTTACGGTTTCTTTATTATAAATAAGCTTTTTACTTTTTAGGTCTTATATTTTTTAATTAATTTAGTATTATTTAGAATATTATATATACCGAATTAAAGTATTATTAATAACAGTATTTATTATAATACTATTATTTTAATTATTTAGGGTATTATTTTTATTACGAAAGTAGTTACCTGTAAAACCTTTATTATTAAGAGTAGTACTTTTAAACGAACCGTTTTATTTATTTTTTAATATTAAATATAATATTGTTTATAATATATTATCAATAAATTTAATATTATATAATATTATTAAAGATTTAACGATATATTTTTTAAAGACTTTATTAAAATCTATAATAATTATAGCGGAGTATTTAATTTTTTTATTTTTTATTAT
This sequence comes from Triangularia verruculosa, assembly GCA_033296885.1. Taxonomy (NCBI): domain Eukaryota; kingdom Fungi; phylum Ascomycota; class Sordariomycetes; order Sordariales; family Podosporaceae; genus Triangularia; species Triangularia verruculosa. Next base: position 54,810 of record MU863912.1, on the reverse strand, counting down.
TTTTTCTATATAATTAAGAATTTATAAAAATATATTTTTATTTTTAATATTAATAAAGGTATATATTATATGAAATATAATATTTATTTTAATAATCTTATAATATTAGAATAAAGGCTAATTATATTTATTAACTTTATATATATAATTAGTTATTTATAATTTAAGGTTTTTCTTTTATATTTCGATATATTATTTATAAGTTTAAAATAATCGTATATATTTATTAATAATAGAGTCGATTTCTTTTATAATAATAATATTTTTTCTTTCTAAAGATATTTAAGGAAAATTTAAAAGGGGAGGAGGTTAATAGTAATAACTTTATTATAAGTATTATAAATATTCGAAAGTTTAAGTAATATATTTTTTTTTCAGAGTTTATTAATAATCTTATTTCAAATAAAACTTTATTTTTCAAAATAAACGATTTTTTTAATAATAGATTTAATAATAACGGTATATTTATAATTAAAGAGGTAAATAATAAATTTAAAATTAAAATAATTGTTAAAGTACAGCACTTATTTGTGGACTTTACAGTGTATCTAGGCCTGTAACCTACAAGGCCTACAACAACCAATGGCTTAGAATCACATGCTCACCAACGCTCTACCGTGGCGATCACAGTAAGCTTTCAGACCTCCGAACGGACCTCCGATTCAACCTGGAGATCCGTATAGCTAGCGTCTGGAGTTTCAGATACTTAGCGTATGGCAACGGAGAAGAGATTAGGGGAGGAATACGGAGCCGAAGATCTATAAGAGGCTTGCCCTTAGGACTATTTACTATGATGTTTTCTTGCCTGTCAAGTCAATTCAATATACTGGTTCACCACATCTTTCAGTACCTTACAAGCCTATATTATTATGATCACCTTATATATTATAGGGCGCTGCCCCTATGATTGATCTTCCTTTAGTGCCTAGCTACTGTCGTAGGCTGTAGATAAAGCCTCCTTTATTTTGAGTACACTGCGCCAATCTTCGGTTCCCAGCGCAGGTCCACATCATACAGACCTGCGAGACACCATATCTTCGGTCCCCAGCGCAGGTCTACATCATACAGACCTGCGAGACACCATATCTTCAGTCCCCAGCGCAGGCCTACATTATACAGGCCTGCGAGACACCTATTTCAACAATAATTATAATAATCTTATTTATAAATAATAATTTTCTACAATTATTACTATATAAATTAATTTATAAAGTCGTAATAAATTAATAAAAATATATATTTTTTTCGGATTATTTTTTTCGGTAATAATATAATAATATATTAAAGATAATCTTTTTAAATTAATTTAATATTAAACTTTTTCCTTTTACTTTTTATATTTATTTTTAAAGACCTTATTTTTAAAATAAATAAAATTATAATAATAATAAACTTTATTAAACTTATCAAATTTTCGTTTGTAAATAATATAAAATTTAAATAGTTTAATAAGTTTTTAAATTTTTATAAAAGAATCGTTATAAAAACTTTATTATTTATTAAGTAAATAAGAAAACTTTTCTTTTAAAGATCTTTTTTATTCGACTTTAAAGTAAAAGGAATTATAATTAAAATCTTTTATTACTTTTTTAAAGTCGAAGTTACTTAGGATTTAAACTTTAAAATTACTTAATTTTAATTTAATTATCTTAGGTTTATAATTCTTTACGACTTTAATTACTTTAAAAGTAGGTAGTTTTTAACTTATAGTAATACAAAGCTTCGAAAATCTACGTTTATAAGTAATATTAATAAAAAAAAAGTTTTTAAAAGGAGGTTAAGAATATCGGGAAATTTATTATTAAAAAAAGAAGATAAAAAATTAATAAAAATAGGTTTTTCGAAAGATATTTTAGTAATAAACGGTAAGTAAATAATAAATAAATAATAGTTTTAATAATAGTTATAATATTAATCTTTTAATTTTCGTAATTATAGTAAAGAATTTTATAGAAAACTTTAATCTAGTTTTTTAAAATATTAATGTATATTAAACGCTGTAAAAAATAGGTATAGCTAACATTGTAGGACATTCCTGTTTTAGTTAGTTAGTGTGGATTACGGTGAAAATAAAACCATTTGACAGTGAAAATACAGATTCCGCTTCTGCGTACCTGGCATTGGCTTATGCGAGCCAGTGGCATTGGCCGTAGGGGCCCCGGGCGGGCCTTCACCTGCACCCCAGACCCGCACCCCAGACCCGCACCAATTGCCGCAACCTTATTTCTCCGCGCAATGCTCTACAACCTACCTGGAACCTCCAACCTGCAACTAGGTATTCATTGGCATGTCGAATTTTTCTCTCCTTTCGTACCTAGTAAATCACCGGTCGTCGTTTGTCGGAATGTCACATGGAAACAGTTCAAGTCACTTGCCTGAGCCTCATGCCGCAAACGCAGGCTCATCCATCACGACATTTGTCTGGCAAACGCCAGGGCGGCACCCAATATCTGCAGGAAACCGACCCCAGGAAACCGGGACGCTGATCAAAACCGGTGCGGCGCTCTCTCACCGAGGCCAAGGCGGCTCCTGGGGTCTTCTCCGACAACTGAGTTGTCCCGGGTTCTTGGGTTGCATGCGGAGTCTTGAGACACTTTACTTCCAGGCCGTTATCGTTAATAAACCCGTGCTGGGATCTTTTGATTTCCGCCAACGATGTGCCCGCGGAATAATTGCCTCCGCTTTTGCGGGCATATCGGTGACACGTTCACAGTAGGCGTAAGTAAATATATGAAGTCAGGCACTTTCCTCGCCTATGTGTAGTCCATACTCTCCAGGGCTCTCTTTCCGGCCAGTCATCCACCCCATCTCAACCATGACGCAACTGAGCAGCCTCTTCCTCACCGCCGTGCTCGCTCTCGCCTCGAGCGTTCAGGCTCAGTGCGGTGCAGGCAGCCCCCATGCCACTGTGTCCGGCTCAGGCAGCTCCTTCAGAACAACGAGAGGCTCCACCCAGCTCTACTCCGGCTCCGACTACAGAGCCGCCATCCAGGCTGGTCTCGATGGCATCTCCAGCGGGCAGCGTGTCGCCGTTCTCGCCTCAGGGTCCATCGGCGCCGGCACAATCACCCTCGCCTCCGGCAAGATCTTCGAGGGCTGCGGTACCATCAACGTAGGCAACCGCGCCGGCCGAGGCGCCATTGAGATCCAAAACGTAAACGACGTCCAGATCCCCTTCCTCACCATGACCGGCAACCCCTACTTCGGCCTCCGCGTCTCGGGCACCCGCAACCTCAAGCTCGGCAGGCTCAACTTCAACCTCAGCGGCGGCCTCGCCATCCGCTTCGACCGCGACGCCGCCATGAACTACAACGTCGAGATGGACACCATCACCGTCACGGGTGCCGGCAGCCACGCCGTCGAGACCTGGAACATCGACGGCCTCAAGATCAACTCGGTCATCGCCCGCAACGTCGGCGAGTCCGGCCTCCTGCTCCAAAACACCAGAAACGCATGGGTCGGCCTCGTCGACGGCGACAACGTCGCGACCGGCACCGGATACGCCACCTTCCGCATGGCCAACGAGAACGGCAAGAACGCCAACGGGAACTACAACACAAATGTCTACATCGACAAGGTCGTCTCCCGCGGCGGCGGCCGCGGCATCTTCTGCGTCTCCCGCTCCGGCGGCGTGGTCATTCAGAGCGTCGACCTTTCCAACAACGGCAACAACGCCATCCTGATTGAGAACTGCTACAACGTCTCCATCCGCGGCGGCACCGTCAACGGCGGCGGAGAGGTTCGCCTGTCTGCCCGCTCAGAGTTCCCCAACAACAAGGACATCTGGATCACCCTCCAGGTCAACAACAACTCTGTTCGTGAGTCGCCGTGTGGAGAGAACACAAACTTTTCCATCACTGGCAACGCTAGGCAGCAGATTTGCTAAGGGGGCTTATTGGGGCAAAGTTGGATTTTTTGGATTAAAAGTTAGATGGGAGGGCTGGATCGCGCGGGGTCGGGATTTGGTTGAGGGAAGTTACCTTAAACCAGTAGTCACGGTACATGTACATACACGAACTGAGCCCATAAGAAATACTTTCCAAGGATTATTTCTAAAAGCTACACAAAAATCATTTTTGCATGGCACATGAGAATCAAAATTTGCTTGGGGCTTCCGATGGAAGTCTTTTCCAATCACATGCTCTACCTTACCTTACAGGCATCACAGATCGCAAACATCATGAGCATTCAACAGAAGCCCCTTATCTGAATAACGTACATTATCAGTGGGTCGTGCATATCAGTGGGTCGCGCACTCCCTAGCGCGACGCGTCCTCTTTGCACTTTACATCGAATTTTTCTACAATCCAATATGCCTTCTACTTTAAAGGAAGCGAGGGTAATCTTAGCCCTTGAAGCTCTCCAAAAGGACGAAAAATTAAGCCTTAGAGCCGCAGCTAAGCTCTATAATGTACCACTATTAACCCTCCGCGACCGACGCGCTGGCCGGCCTGTACAACGCGATACTACGCCCGGTACAAAGAAGCTCACTCAATTAGAAGAGGAGGCTATTATCTAATATATTATTAAGCTATATGCGCGAGCTTTTCTACCCAGATTATGTGGTGTGGAAGATATGGCTAACTAATTGCTACGTGTACGCGATGCGCCCCCTATCGGTAAGCTCTAGGTATATCGATTTATTAAACGCTAGTTAAAGCTCTATATGCGCTTTACGCGTAGATACGACTATTAGAGGGCTAAATGTGAGGATCTAAAGGTTATTAGCGAGTGGTTTGCGCTTGTGCGGAATACCAAGGTTAAGTACGGTATTGTGGATAACGATGTTTATAACTTCGACGAGACTGGATTTATAATAGGTATTATCTTCGCGGATATAATAGTTATAACCTTAGACGGCCTTAGTAAGGCGAAACTGGCCTAGCCTAGTAACCGCAAATAAATAATGGTAATCTAAGGAGTTAATGCCCTCGGTTAGGCTATCCTTCCGTTTATTATTTTAGCCGTATAGTACTACCTTACTAACTAGTATACCGAGTGTAACTTACCATTTACTTAGCGTATTGTAATTATTAAAAATAACTAAACTATTAATATAATAGGCCTAAATTAAATTAAATACTTCGATTATTATATAGCGTTCTGTATAAAGGGTAAATACCGGTTATTAATCCTCGACGGTTACGAAAGCTACTACTTAACTAAATTCGAGCGTTATTATTAACAGAATAATATTATTACGCTTTATATACCTTTATATTCTTCGCATTACCTCTAGCCACTCGATATCGGCTGCTTTAGGTTATTAAAGTAGGCGTATAGCCGCTAGATCGAGGACTTGATATATATATATATCAACTATATAAGTAAGTTCGAGTTCCTTTATACCTTCTGCGAAGCCTTCTTCGCTTTTATAACGGAGAAGAATATATAAGGTAGCTTTATAGGTATTGGCCTTATACTATACGATCTAAAAAGGGTGCTTTCTAAGTTAGATATAAAGCTTTATACGCTAATACCTTCAAACTTATAGCCCAGTACTATATAACCTTAGGTCTTCCAGATACTATATAACCCCCGAAAAGCTAACTCGCAGTTAACGTTTATTAAGATTTATATTACTAACTATTAAAATAGCTTTCTAATTTTAATGTTAGTTACTATAGACCAGCTTATTAAGAGTATAATAACTATAATACACTAGGTAGCTCTCCTTCGTACAGAGAATACTTTACTCCGTAAGGCTAACGAGGCATTAAATAAGTGCCGGAGAGCCAAAAAAACACGTGTGCGGCTTAGAGGATTATTTACTATGTAGGATGTATACGATTTATTGGATAAGAAGGCTGTGGGTGGAGAGGGAGTGCAAGAAACGCAGCCGGATAGTAGTGGTGCAGGGGGGCTCATATAAAGGTTCGGTGCTGTGGTGTGTGTGGCAAGCCTGGCCATAATGCACGCACTTGCCAGGAGGCTGCAGAATCATCTGATTCAGCTGTTTCTGATGTAATTGTAGTTAGTTCCTAATGTTGGTGTGTTATAATTGAGGGTAATTGTAGTAGGGTGGTAGAGAGTGCGCGACCCACTGATATGCACGACTTACTGATAATGTACGTTATACCTTACTTGACCAACCATTCAAGCAATTCAAGTCCTCAATCCAAGCAATTCCGGTTTCTATCCCAGCGTCTTCACGTTTTGTACAAACAATTGGGGCAAATATCACAGATCACGTAGCATATCAAACAGAAAACGATAAAAGATAATCGGAAAGCAGAGTACTCAAATTGCCAGTCCCATTTGGGCCCTCATTAAAAACCTCTCCCTGGACACTTTATGTGTATCAAATGAGGAGTAGGAAAAGAGTAGCCCCTGTCTAAATCCAGCATCCATCATCCCATCCATATTCCCAATCCATATTCTCAACCCATCATGCGTCTTCCAACTCTTATCCAAATGTCCTCCAAGGCACCACAAGGCCTTCTTAAATCCAGTTGTCGTCCATATTCGAGATATCCTCCAAGGCACCACGAGGCCTTCTTAAGTCCAATTGTCGTTCTCATTCATATCCCTACATCCCAAATCGCATTGATGTTTGATAGATCTGAACACCAGTTGTTGCTGACTGCATGGCTGCTTCTGAGGACCCCTGCCGCACGGGACGGGAGCATAAGGTGTCGTTTTGGTTCTACATCGGCGGTGGTAGGCGCAAGGTATGGGGTCCCAGTCTCTGTGGGCACTGCTCCGGTAAACAGGAACATGTGTCGGTGGTGGTAGGCGCTTGGCATTTTTGCGGGTTTCCATTCTTTGGCCGCAGTTCTTGTGTGCCCTGCTCCGGGAGACAGGGACATGTGTCGGTGGTAATAGGCGCAAGGCGATTAGACGGCCACGTTGTCTAGTAAAATATGTCAGTACACAGACGAGGACGTCATCCATGTATCTCTTGCTTTACTTACTCTTCAGTGCCGCCGACCTATTGTTGGAGTCTCCATTGGACGAGACAGTACACCCGCTGGGAGACAGTGTGCTGCCAGCGTGCTTGGAAAATTTCGAGATCCGATCCCCATCAGATGACACCCGCCTCTTTCCCTCGTTGTCGTTCAGCTCCACGGGAACTTACGGTGTCAGGGAGCGCCAGGGTTGATTGAGCTGGCGTGTGGGAGATGAAAGAGGTCTTGATAGGACGGTCCAAGGTGACGTCTTCGTCTTGTTGTCGTTCGGCACCACATGTACTGACGGTGTGGGTGGACGCCAGGGTTGGCTGACCTGGCGCGTGGGAGAAGGAGATGGTGTTGGGGGGATGGCCCAAGGTGACGTCTTCGTCTTGTTGTCGTTCAGCTCCACATGTACTGACTGTGTCGGTGGACGCCAGGGTTGGCTGATCTGGCGCGTGGGAGAAGGAGATGGTGTTGGGGGGATGGCCCAAGGTGACGTCTTCGTCTTGTTGTCGTTCAGCTCCACATGTACTGACTGTGTCGG
>MU863912.1:0-47275 GCA_033296885.1 Triangularia verruculosa | reverse complement strand
GGGGGACGCCCGGGTTGGCTGACCTGGCGCGTGGGAGAGGGAGGTTGTGTTGGCGGGATGGCCCGAGATGGGCATGACGGAACGGAGACCGCCAAGGCACTGTGAACATCCTTCCAGCGTGAGGGTGCCACCGCTGTAGCCGCGTGCTGGATGAGGTCGGTGAGAGATTCAGCCGTTAGCTTCTTCTTCTCGTTGCACTTCCAACTCCTCAGACACGTCGCTGGGACGGCGTAGACTTCGGCGACGTTGAACCAGGTCTGGTGGTTGAAAATCTCTATGCCCTGTAGGTCGATGAAAGGCCGGCGCGGGTCAGGTCTGGCTGACTTGCACTTGGAGCCTGCCCGGAATACTGTGGGGTCGGCTACATATTGAGAGACGGATTAGCACATGGCACCGAGTTAAGACAAGCATGTGAAGCATGACTGGTGGTTGACTTACGGTAATGCCGTGCCATTCTTGGGTTCTTCCATGGTGGCGTGTCGTCCCCGCGGGACGAGCACCCATATGAGGAAAGCGGCATAATGAGTGCTCGACCGGCGGGATTGGACAGGTCGGAGGAGGCCTTGAGGATCACACAGGGGTGGCCATAGACCTGGTTCGGGATGTGGGGGGTGACGTTGGCAAGGTCAGCCGTCGACTGAAACTCCTTGCGAGACAGGAAGGCACACTGGCCAGGAGCCACGGTAAAGCGCTTCATGTCGAGAAGCAATCGTTTGCAAGCGCTGTTGATGGGTTTGCAAGCGCTGTCGATGGTCGGGTTCAGACAAGACAACCTGATTGGTGATAATCTTGTGTGAGCTGACCGTTGGCTGAGAAAGATGAAAGAGGAAGAAGAAAAAAGTCAAGAGATTGTGGGAGACGGGGAATATATGGTTTCCCGAATCTGGTAAGCCAAAGCTAATAAGGAGATTCCCCACACCCAGCACTCAGCCATCGTGGCAGATTTCGGCGTCTTTGTGGAAAGGGGCGTGGACACCTGATCCCTCAGGCCCTGCCTGGTCCGGAACCTTGGGAGAGACAGAACGTTCTGTTCGGCATTTTAACCTTGTGCTTAACTTTCAAGAACGCCCTAGGCCAGTCTCTCAACATGGCGCCTTCCGCCGTTGCTCATTTGAATTCGAGAGTGATTGATTGTTGGTTGGCCACGAGAAACCTGATTGGGAAAGGACCAACACTCCTCACAAGTACGATAAATGTACATAAGCCAACTATACAAGGCTACAGACTGATTCCAATGACCTTCAATCATAACACATGTCCGTACATTTGAGACCATCTCACGTAAGGTAGGTGGCCTTGGGTGGATCACTTGCCTCCAGACTCCATGGCGATCGAGTGGTAGGCCTCGACTCAGTGCACAATTACTACGTCAAAACACCCCAACAGAAGAAAGCTCCTACATCTAGAATGTCCGGGGCGGTTCGGGTCGGGCCTTTCGCTCTATCAAAAGCTCTAGATAACCCTAACAACTGAAGTACCTGACGTTGACACTGGCATAGCCTAGTCAACCCTGATGAAGGCCTGGGTTGGATACCGGCATAAGCTACTCCACCAACATCGACATGGATGCCTCATAGGTATGAGTCTTTTTTACAGAGCGTATTGGGCATGTGAGGAAAGAGGAAAAAGCTACCTTGATGTCTAGTGATCAGAGTTAGAATGAAACGCGTCACTGCACAGAAACGCTTCCCAACATCGGACGCTTGAGTTCATGGGTCCCGTCATTTGACCAGAGGCGGAACCACCCGTTGAAGCGTGCCCATGTTGCAGCATCAGATTAGACACTGGCTTGTTTGGTGTATACGCCGGTTTCGAGTGCCGATATCGGACGATCTTTTGTCCTTGATAATCGCCATCTCCATTGGAAAAATATCATCCAGTCATGAAAAACACAAAGACAATCTTGAGTTTGATGTCTCATACTCCGAAATTCCAAACTCCACCCACCTCTCCCTTCACAGTTTCCCGACAGCCTTCAGCCCCCTTTCCCCGTCGACAAGCACACACCAGCCCTCTCCTCCCCAGCCACCATCGCCGGCAAGCACGGCCCTGAAGTTTTCCTTTGCAAAAGCCAGCACTTCATCGTTGAAAGTGCCTGGCTGGAGGAACACACTGGGGAAACCGAGTTCCTTCGCTTCTTTCAGACTTGCGAGGGTCACGGCGGGAGGAGTAATGAAAGAAACCGAGGTTTCTTCTGGCTTCTCGACGTCTTTGAGAGAGGCGACGACAGGGTGGTCCTCGCCGTCAACGGGGATAGGTTTGCCGGAGGGGTTGATGGGGGTCACAGGGAGGTTATGGTTGAGGTACCATTTGAAGACTTTGGCATCTGTTAATCATTGCTTGATGCGAAGCCAGTAACGGGGTTGATAATAGCTACCCTTGAACCCATACTTCTCCTGGTTAGCGCTAGCACCCACGACGGCATATCTGGGCGACTGGAAAAAGGTCCTGAGTGTCACGTCGGTGGCGGCCATGGTTGCAAACGGGGCGATCCTAAGCTGGGGGCTGAATGTAGTGTATCGGGGGCTTGATGTCGTTGTGAGTGGAGCACCACGATGGCAAGTGGTTACAGTTCGTGCGAGGTGGAGAGGCTCAGTGACCGAATGGCCGCGAACAACGTCTACGGGTCGTGGAGGAGAATAAGATGCGAGGTTGATTCGAGGGGACAAAGGTGAGCGAAGCAGACGATGCATCTAAATAGGTATAACTGATTGGTGGCTTGAGGGGCGTCTCAGGTCTGACAAGAGCAGAATGACAAATCTTTGAGGCAGAAGCGCCAAGGACCCACGAGATACGGGCGATGCGGTTGTCTTAGCGGTCGATATCTCCGAGGTGCTAATGCCGCTGGAGCGATGACGTGCCTCGGTCCAGGATGTGACCTAAATGTGCCCCGCTGCTGGTATCAACGACAAAGGGACTGCTGTGCGACAGCTTGCTGTTGGATTGCGACTTGGAGGGATCCAAAGGACAGTGTCGCAGCCGGGAGATGGGATTTGGAATACTCAGAATCGCCAACCTGACATTGGAAGTCCGCATGAAGCGTGCTGTTTGATCACATCACGAGTAATTTCCTTTACTCAGCACCGCTATCATCACCAGAATCTTGAGAATAAATTGACCTGTCTCATCCAACCACCTTAGGTAGTTAGTACGAAGTAGCTTAGATCCGTATAGTGTTTCTATTATCGATAAGCAATAGAGGGGCATTCCCTTGGCGTGTGGTGGGTTGTTGCTGGGAGCCGTTGCCCCGTGAAACAACAAACAAGCACCCGCTTGAAGGCACAGACCAAGGACAACGCAGCCTGACCATTCAGCTGGCGGTCAAACCAAGACCATAGAAATTGGCGACCCCCCGTCTCTGAATCCACTTCCCAGACCGCACATCAACTTCCGAATAGCTTCGTTCTGTTCTGTCTTCAGCATTCCTGCAAATTCCTGTCCAGCCTTTCTGCGCGCATTCAGCATCTTCACTACAAACATCGAAATGGTGAGTCTTGCCATTACGTCCTGCACATGTCTCTTTCGCCACAGTTACCGGTCAGGAGAGCGATCAAAGCAGCAGCACAGCCAATCAGCCACCACAGTACCCCCAAATTGTTAGCGCGCCGATGCGATACGGCGGTACGGCGGTTACCTTGTACCTGGCAGTGGTGCCAACTTTAAAGTTGGACGTCGTTGACGACGACTGCTTTCAACTGCGCGCAATTACTTTGATCTCTTGACCTCGAACTTGACGTCCTCCTCGTCGCATCGCATCGGCAAACCATGGCTTCTAATCACTTTGACTCGCAGGCTTCGACCAACTACAAGGAGGCTTTCTCTCTGTTCGACAAGCGCGGCAACGGCCGTGTCACTCTCGACAGTTTGGGCGATCTCCTCCGTGCCTGCGGCCAGAACCCAACCCTTGCCGAGATTCAGGAGCTCGAGAAGAATGTTGGCGGTGACTGTGAGTGCCACTATCTGCCTATATCAAGGGACCATCACTGACACCACACTCCCAACAGTTGACTTCGAGACCTTCCAGCGCATCCTTAACCGACCGGGCGGCTTCCGCGACCCCGGCGAGCCTGACGAGTACTGCCGCGGTTTCCAAGTATTCGACAAAGACATGACGGGCTTCATCGGCGTCGGCCAGCTCAAGTACATCCTCACAAACCTGGGCGAGAAGATGACCGAGGAGGAGGTCGACGAGCTGCTCAAGGCGGTGGACACCAGCAACGGGCAGGTCAACTACACGGAGCTCGTCCGCACCATTCTCGCCAACTAGAGGGAGGTGAAGCTACCGGACGTATGGGGGTCTGCAGTATGACACACATGTTTTCATTTGGGGGCATTTGCATTGATTAAGAGGAGGGCCAGGCGTTGGAGTACTTGTGTGACGATCTATAGTATATCGTTTTTGGACAGCTGGGTGAGACTCTGTCGTGTCCTTCTGGTTTGGGACATCAATAGAGACTTGTTGGCAACATTATCTCGTGTTTGTTTGCTGTGGTGCTATTCTGGCTCGTGGCATAGGGTGTCTGGATCTCGGCCTGTCCTCGAAAGGACATGAAACCTGGGGTCTAGTTTATGATATCAACTTTCGAGTCCAAGGTGGTGGATCACCAATGCACGGACCCTCCCCGACCTGAATGGTCCTAGCTCAAACACAGACAGCATGCCGGACCTCGATTACCGAAGGCTGTCGTTGAACTGCAGCACTTGAAGCTGTTGATTCTAGATCATTACAACGCTTGACGACAAATTCCAGTGCCGCTCGAGCTCCCTCAGACCACGTAGCTCCCAGTCCACAGCTCAATTGTTAAGCAGACCGCTCCCTCCGCCAGTAGCACCCGGACCTCCTTCTGTCAACATCCAACGAGCACGAACCCCGCAATTCGGTCCTATTGACATCTGTTTCCCGCCCTGTCTGCCTGCGTTTCCGGCCGTACCACTTGCCTGCCCGTCAACCTGGCGCCCAACGTCCCCCAAGCACGGCAGGCCGTCTTCCTGCTTCTCTTCTCCCTTATTCTCTTCTCCACCGTCACCGTCATCCTGGCTGCGCCACGGTTCGCCCCCCGCATTTCTGCGCTGTTCACGCAGCTACGATACAGCCGACCCCACCATTTCCCAGGTCAAGCTCCCCTCGGTCACGGCCCGAATGTGGTAACTGTCACCACCTCGACCGGTCTAGCTACACTATCGTACTCAACCCTAGGCACCTTCTTCACACACGCACCTACCGTCAACATGGCCAAATACGACACCCCGCCCCAGGCTCCCCCGCTGTTCACCGGCACCAAGGAGAACATCGTCGTCGACTCCCAGGCTCTGTGCGACAACACACGCGCCCTGCTCGACAAGCTCGTTGCTGAGATCAAACCGTCTGAGAACCCAGCTGCTGCCACTTTCGAGACTGTCCTTCGCCCTCAGATAGAAGATGAGAACCAGAGCTCGCTCTCGGCTCGCATCCTCGGCTTCTACCAGTATGTCAGCGCAGACGGCCAGCTTCGCGATGCCAGCACTGAGGCCGAGAAGATCATGGATGAGTTCGGCATCGAGATCAGCATGCGCGAGGACGTCTTCAAGCTTGTCGACACCGTGTACAAGAACAGCGGACTCGCTGCAAGCAAGGAGAAGGATCACGACCGCCTGATCACCGAGGAGTTGGCCAAGAGCACTGGCCTGGACAGCGTAGAAAGTGCGAGGCTCTTGGAGAAGGAGCACAAGGGCTATATCAAGAACGGTCTGGGCCTTCCCGAGGGCCCCCAGCGAGACCGCTTCAAGGAGATCAAGAAGAAGCTCAGCCAAATCTCGATTGCCTTCCAGAAGAACCTGAACGAGGAGAACGGCGGACTCTGGTTCACTCCAGAGGAGCTCGATGGTGTGCCACAGGATGTCCTGGATGGTTTGACGAAGGGCACCGACGAGAATGAGGGCAAGCTGCGTCTTTCGTTCAAGTATCCCGACCTCTTCCCCACGCTCAAGTTCGCCAAGAACCCCCACACTCGCCGCAAGCTTTTCATTGCGAACGAAAACAAGTGTAATAACAATGTTGAACTGTTCCGTGAGGCTGTCGAACTCCGTGATGAGGCGGCCCGTCTGCTCGGATACCCGGACCACGCAACCTTCCGTATTGAAGATAAGATGGCCAAAACGACCAAGACAGTCCTGGACTTCCTGAACGACCTCAAGGCCCGTCTCGGTCCCGGAGGTCTCAAGGAAATTGAGCATCTCAAGGAGTTGAAGAAGAAGGACCATGAGGAGCGCGGCCTCCCATATGATGGCAACTACTATCTCTGGGACCACCGCTACTATGACCGCCTCATGATTGAGAAGGAGTACAGCATCGATGAGAACGCCATTGCCGAGTATTTCCCCATCACCTCCACCATCGGCGGTATGCTGAAGATCTTCGAGACTCTCTTCGGTATGGTTTTCGTCGAGTTGAATTCCGAGGACCGCAGGCGCATCTCGCCCACCGGCAAGGCCGAGGACATTGCTTGGCATGAAGATGTCATCATCTTCAGCGTCTGGGATGACGCGTCTGAAGGTGAAGGGTTCGTTGGGTACCTGTACTTGGACCTTCATCCCCGTCAAGGTAAGTATGGCCACGCTGCCAATTTCAACCTGCAGCCTGGCTTCATCCAGGCCAATGGTTCCAGACGCTACCCTGCCACTGCGTTGGTGTGCAACTTCTCCAAGCCCACCAAGGAGAAGCCTTCCCTTCTCAAGCATGACGAGGTCGTCACCCTCTTCCACGAGTTGGGTCACGGCATCCACGATCTTGTCGGCCGCACGCTTTATGCTCGCTACCATGGTACTTCCACGGTGAGGGACTTCGTAGAGGCCCCAAGTCAGATGCTTGAGAACTGGTGCTGGACGCCCAGTCAGCTCAAGAGCCTCAGCAAACACTACAAGACCGGGGAGTCAATTCCTGACGACCTTATTGAGAAGCTTATTTCCACCAAGCATGTCAACGATGCTCTCTTCAACCTCAGGCAACTGCACTTTGGCCTTTTCGACATGACGGTCCACACACCCAAGTCGCATGAGGAACTGAAGAAGATGGACGTCAGCAAGCTCTACAACGACCTCCGCGCTGACATTTCGAAGATCAAGGGCCCTGAGGCGCAAGGGGAGTCCAGGTGAGTTTCTGCCAAGACCCTGTTCGAGAATCCGAGTCATTCCAAGCTAACGGATGGATGTTCTAGCGACTGGGGTAACGGCCAGGCCACCTTTGGCCATCTCATCGGCGGCTACGATGCCGGTTACTATGGTTATCTTAGCTCCCAGGTCTACTCCACCGACATGTTCTACACCAAGTTCAAGTCTGATCCCATGAACGGCAAGGAGGGTCGCCGGTACAGGCATACTGTCCTGGCCAAGGGTGGTTCCCGGGATGAGATGGTTTCTTTGGAGGAGTTCCTTGGCCGGAAGCCGAGTTCGGAGGCGTTTTACAGGGAGCTGGGTCTAGAGAACTGAGATGTGCCCATGCTTCTCCGTGGCCGTTAGGTTGGGAAGGTTTGCCATCATCGTTTCTTTTCTTTTTGCTGAAATGCATTAGCTAGTCATGGGAGGGAACGAACAGTGTTCCAGACGTCAAATTATACAGAATAAAAAAGTATTAGCACTGGACAGGTGTGTGAGTAGTTGGTGCTGCGACGGGTGAGAAGGCTGAAAAGGCTTATTCGGACTTTGCCACATCTCCGTCTGAACTTGGGTCACGTCCCATCGCCTCGGGCCGAGCCAGCTAGCTTCCTCGAGTTTAATTCAACGGATCGAAGCCTCCAATAACTACCGAGATGCCGGGGTTCTAGCGAGGGAAGTTCAGCTTTTGACTATTACGAGTCATTACGTACAGAATTATTTATCATGTACTTTTTCATGTCCGAAGTCCGTCTGGTGATGAGCAATACGTACCGAGGTGAGGATATCGATGAAAGGTGGGTAATAGGGGGGATTGGTAATAGGGGGATTAGGTAGTTCGGTGCTCACCGACAGCGGCGACGGCGGGAAAGAGTGTGGATTGGGCTGGGCTGACTTTGGTGTGAGCTTGGACGGATTAGGAAGGTCAGGTATAGAAGATCAGCTAAGAATTTACCATACGGGCTGACCGAAGACGTTTGCTGTCCTGACAAGTATCGGCTGGAGCTTTGTGAGGGGAGGATTAGCGGAGGGGTAAAAGGGGGGGCAGGTTCCTTTCAGCCGTTGTCGGCAGTTGTTTGTTGTTGTTGTTGTACGTACCTATGTAGGAGAGTGATGGAGGTGAAGTAACATGGAAAGAGAAAGGGGGAATGGATGTCTGTGAGGACAAACAGCACCATTTGATGACCATAGTTCAAAAAAACTTGTTTGCTGTTTCGGTAGTAGGTAACGTCGGCCCCCCTTTTTGCACCTGAAAGTATACATCTCATGAGCTCATGGGTGCTTCCTCCCCAGTCTTCAACTCTCAAAGTCATTAATTACATAGAGGGTCCGGCCAATCTGCCCCTCGATCTCTGTAACATGCTTTGTGCCGTGACAAGAAAGAAAACGGGGGAGTTGAAAGTTTCAGGGGTGAATAAAATTTGCAGTGGTGTGGAAAACTGTTTTTCTTTTTTTTCAATCAACTGATCACTGCCCAAGGCAAGGAGGAGGAGGATGAAAGGAGTGAATGAGGAAACAGGCAGATTGCGTGAAATCTCTCGATATAACGACCATCTGTGAACCCTGAAAACATCAAGAAAGAAAAGCCCGATTAGCTCAGCTGGTTAGAGCGTCGTACTAATACTGAGAAATCAGTAAATAGTCCATGCGAAGGTCAACAGTTCAATCCTGTTATTGGGCATCTATCTTTTCTTTTTCTATCCATTCCATTGATTTTTCTTTTCATCATCAAGTGGGTGTTTCCAAGTTTCTGTGATGGTGGCTTGTGTGCCCTGTCCGGTTGCCTTTTCTCAGTTGCTGCTATATGGGAGACAAGAAGAGCGAGTTAGGGTAAAGAATACGGGAAAGTAAATTGTACCCACGCAAAATGTTTCGAGGTGTAATTCTTTTTGTTCAGTAACTCTTCAGTCTGCCATGTATTCTTAACCGAGAAAGAAAGATAAGAGGACGAGGTGATGCTTTTGTGTGACAGGATAGCAATTGGTTGTGCCCATCACTGATTCCACTCTTCCTCGGAACGGTATTCTTGAAAGAGTGTTTCTGTCAATGGCAAAAGATCAGCAAATATAGACTGAACAAGATCGATGTATATCGAATAAGCATTACTGCCCTACATCTAGCCCTAAAAACTCTTTGGTATCCAGTTGCGCGCAAAAGAAGCCACGCTTGACAAAGCAAAAAGAAACACCCTTCCCATGAAAAAAGAACGCCTCCTCAAACCCAAAACCGTCCCAGAAAAATCCAACCATGAACCCCAAGATGACCCAACAAGAAAAGAAAAAACACTATCCCTCCCTCCTGAAACGGGCGCCCAGTTCCTTTTATCCATACAATCAATGCCATGAAAACATTACCAGTTACTAGTTAAGGAAAAAGTTCATGTAAAAAAGGAAAATGCCAAAACTGCACCAAAACCCATTGAATGTTGCACCTCGAACCTTCTCAGGCAAGAGGAGCACAGCCAAAGGACTTGCCAACAGCGCCCGTGTCGTAACGGATCTTGATGTCCTCCACGGCCGAGTAAGTGCCGAGTCCGAGGATGGTCATACCGACAATAAAGGCAACCACGTTGAGCGCGCCCAAGACAAGGTTCCAACCCGTCCACTTGCCCTCCTTGATGAACATGAACCACATGATGGCGGGGAAGTAAAAGGTGAAGCCGGACAAGAAGATGGCGGCACAGATAGCGAGCAGGGGCGAGAAGAAGGGGATGGCCTCGGCAATGATGAAGGCGAGGAGCGTGATGGCGGCGTCGACACCGATCCACGTGATCCAGCCCATGGGAGTGTTGACGTAGCGGATGACCGAGTCCTTGAACCACTCGCCATGAATGTAGCGGGCGCAAACAACCGTGTTGATGCTTCCAGAGATGTAAATAACGGGAAGAGCGACACCAAAGGCGACCTTGGACATCATGGGACCGGCGGAGAGAAGGGCGGGAGCCTGAACATCGTGGCCAACAAAGGCGTAGACGAGGGCGCCGGTGAGGGTGTAGAGGAAGATCTCAAAGATGCCAAGAGTGAAGATGGCCTTGGGATAGTCGGTGGGAGTGTGCATCTCGTCCATGAAACTGAACTGGCAGAGGGCGTAGCTGTAGGCAAATACGATGTTGGTGACGGCGATGAAGCCCTCGTGGAGGGTCAGTCCCTCTCTGGGGTAGGCGGACCACGTGACAGCAGCCAGACCACCCTCGGCGCTGTGAGCCTGAACACCGGTGGCAATGATGGTGATGCCGATGGCGCCAATGATGGAGACAAAATCGATGTATCCGAGAATGGCCATTTCGGAGAAGGTTGGCGGGATGGCCAGGAGGAACAGAAGGATGCCGGAGACAACCGCGAACACAACGGTGCAGGCGCCGTTGTCGGTCAAGTTGCCAAACATGATTGCTCCCGTCAGGACGTGGGAGGCCGTGGTGAAGGTAAGCTGAAGGACGAACATGATGGTCATGATGATGTATCCCCACTTGCCAAACATCATCCTACCGGCGTCGGTGTAGTGGGCAATATGGGGGTACTTGACCTTGACCTGACCGACGACATAGCTGCAGTACATAGCCAACAGACCCATGGAGACAGAGACAATGACGCCGAGGACCATGCCCAGGGCCGAGAAGGCGGCGGGAAGACTGAGACTGCCCAGGGCGACGGCAGTGACGATAAGCACAACCGTCAGGCGCTTCCATCCAAGCTGGTGGAAGGCAGCCTCACCCTCGGCAAGCTTCTGTCTTTCGAAGTCGTACTCGGGGCACCGGCTGGCACGAACGTCACCCTCCACACTGGAATGGCCTGAACCAGGCCGTTCAAGTCCATTCTTCTCCTTCTCGGGGAAGCTCCCACCCGGGCTTGGTGTAATTTCCGCCATCATGGTAGAGCCCATCGTCACGAGACTAAACGGCCGACCTGTTGAAGCTGTTGAAAGGTCGGGGGACGCGTGGCGTGATTGGCCGGGGGTAGAGCCAGGTAGCGACTTGGGGATGGCGAAGAGGCGGGATGGGTGGGGAATGAGAAGAGAGGAACTAAAGTCTGTGGGGTGATGGACTTTATGAACGATTCTTGCAGGTCAAAATTGTTGAAAATAAAAGTATGACCAGGACAAGACCCGTTGACACAAAGCCAATTCCCAAAAGTCTGAATATGCCGAGTTCCTGGGGAAGCAGGGAAAAGACAGAAACTTTAAAAGAAAGCGCCAAACCTCAGTCTCCAATGCTCGAGTCAGGGGGATGGCAAGCACATCCCTACCGTGCCGGTATGCCCTGGCCGATCTCGGTGAGCGGATCGGGGGCGGAATCGCCGGCAGGGACGTCCCATCGCCACCGAGAGGATACCCCGATGGTGACCCCGACGGACTCTTGCTGGACGAGTGGAAAGCCAGTATCAGATGAGCAGCGGTTCATCCACATGCTTGGAAATAGCTCTCCCCAGATTCCACCTCCCAACACAATGCCGCAGGGTCTCGAGGTTTTGGTGGTGCTGTCAAGTCCAGGACCCCTCTGCAGACTTGGGCTGCCCTTGCTCCTGCATACCGCAGACGGAGTTCATGGCCGGCCGATCCACCCTCCCCGCATGAAGCATCTCTCCGGCTTGTTCTAGAAGATGAGAAGCATCCGGCAGTGCTTTCTTTCTTTTGCCCTACACTTGTATTGATGGGTCGGCTCGAGAATGCTGTGGATTGCGGGGGAGCGAAAGCGGACATTCCAACGTCTGAACCGATAGCCAAATCATCGAATCACTGGGGAACGCCATAGAACAAAACGGTTCATCTCGAACGGCCAGGAGCCAGGAACCAGGAGGGAGCGAAGTGCCAGTAGCGCCGGTACTTTTTGGCCGGTGTGGGTGACGAAATTGTGGGGACTTGTCAAGGCAAGAAGGGCACCGTCTCGCCGCTGGACGCCGTTGTCCGCGGCAAAGCTTATCTTTTTTTTCTCTCTCCTGATGCCCGATGCCAACGCGTGCCCTTGCATCAGGGTGTAGCAGTGTATAAAACCCCGAAAAGGTTGGCTCGACTGCGTTGAGAGACGCCGAGTAAGATACCTAGCTGGTGAGGCGGCAAAAGCTGGACGGGGGTTCGCATTCTCGGTATCTAAGATGGCTCCATGTCCAGATCAGGCAGCTGAAAAATGAGATAGCCGGCCATTTGCGAGATCGGTGAAGGATATCCGGGATCCCATCGCTTTTCCGAGTCCACCGGCAGCTGACGGACGCGGCCTTTGTTGGTGGCCATTACCGAGCCCGCGAGAGAACACTTTTAGTCACAGCTTGACAGTGGCCATTCGTATAATATGGAATCTCTTGGATCTCTTGGAGGCCAGAGGCCAGAGGTCTAGATCTTTCGGGTGATCATCTCGGGAGTCCACATTTTGTCTTGCCATGTCCAGATATGTGTGAGTCATCAGCCAGAGCGGCAGTTGGGACGACAGCCATGAGGCTCAAAGGGGAAGGTTTCAGAAAGAAGGCATGATGTTGAAACCAGAAGGAAGCCAAGAGGCCGGTTCTTGGCTTTGGATGCATCGGATGTTGCCATCATGGAACATGCCGGGAAGAACAGCTTGGCACACATTCCAGAAGGAAATCAGGAGTGAAGATGGAAACCCTAACCCTTGGAGTGAAAACCTCGAATTGGCCCGGTGGCGCATTCTGTGGCTGGCAGAAACAGGTATGTGGCGCTGTGAGGCTTGGCGTTGAAAAACGGCTGCAACACGAGCCACTTTTGAAAGTAAACAAACGCGCCATGTTTTGGCCAATCAACAGCGTCTGGCATTTTATTGATTTGCGACTTCCCCGTTCCCCTCATTGACACCATCACCAAAACGCGACTTTTGCGCCCACGATTCAAGGCTTCCTCAACTGGCCGCGACTGAATATTGTCGTATATCACCACACCGCGATGCCCGTATATTGCTGAACGACACACAAAAACCCCATTCCGATTAGCTGCCCTCGACTTGACCGCGTCTTGACTCGCGACGGCCAATAACTCCTCCCACAGCTGAAGCTAGGCGCTTCACCAATTGCACAAAATGTCCATACTGGACTCAGACGACGTGTTCTTCTGCCTCGAGAACCGGCTGGCCTCGTTCCAGGTCGGCCAACATGCCGCAAAAGGGAAAGGCCCAAAACCACTACAGTGGCCACACAAGACTCTCCCGCCGGTCGCGGTAAGCTTTGATCTATGCTTATGCAGAGAATATCAAGACTGACGTGTTGTAATAGTTTGCGAAGGCCGGTTTCTTCTTCGAGCCATACGCACAGAGCCCCGACAATGTTGTTTGTTATCTATGCGACAAGTCCCTCGACGGATGGGAGGCGCACGACAACCCGCTGGAGGAACACTTGAAGCACTCCCCAACGTGCGGGTGGGCCATCATGGCAGCCATTGACGCTGGCATGGGAGGCTATGGGAAGGTACACCCTCTGGACCCATTCATGGTCGAGGCCCGCAGAGCAACGTTTGCCGGCAGGTGGCCCTACGAGTCCAAAAAGGGCTTTAAATGCAAGACTAAAAAGGTAAGGACGACCAACATCCGACCGTTGACGTAAGACTGACTCGTGTCTTGGCAGCTTGTCGAGGCCGGCTGGAAGTACACACCGTCGAGGGAAGCTGAGGACATGGCCACCTGCGCCTACTGTCAACTCGCACTGGAAGGCTGGGAGTCGGACGACAACCCGTGGGACGAACATTACAACCGTGCACCCGGTTGCCCGTTCTTCCTCCTCATCAACTCTCTACCAGCGCCAAAGAAGTCGGGAAGAGCCAAGACAGCTAGACCCTCCAGGGCCTCCCGCCTTTCGGTGCAATCTATCGCCACCATTTCCACCCATGCATCTGACTTGACCTCTGTTGGAGACCTCAGCATCGACAACGAGGACAGTGTTATGACGACTGCCTCTACCATGACACAGGGCACAAAGAAGACAGCAAAGGGACGCAAGGCAACTGCCACCAAGGGGAGGAAAACAAAGGCCAAAAAGGAGGAGCCCATCGAGATACTCGAAGACGAGCCTCAACCAGAAGCGCCCCCACCGAAGCCTGCCAGAGGACGTAAGCGTAGTAGCGACACCATGGAGGACGCTTCGATGGTCGACGCCGAGGCACCAGCTCCCAAGAAACGAGCCACCCGCACCAAGAAGAGCGCTGCCGTCGAGGCCCCCCCAACGACACAAGATGTTGATATGGTCGATGTCATTGAGCAACAACCACCGGCCAAGAAGAAGGGCCGGGCGTCAACAGCAAGATCCCGCAAGGTTTCACAGGCATCTGTCCAGTCTCAAGTCTCGAATGTGCCAGATGACGACGAGATTGAACGCCAGCTAGAGGCTGATCTGGAGCGATATGAGGAGCCAGTTGCGGAAGAGTCCAAGGTTGACGAGGTTGAGGCACCACGACCCAAGGCGAAGGGAAGACCCAAGAAGTCTACTGCTGCACGAAAGACCAGTCAAGGAACGGAAGAAGAGAGCAAAGTCCACCGCATGTTCGATGCAACACCAGTAGAACCCGACGAAGCGGAGATTGAGGCCGAATACAAGACTCTCCTGGCCGAGGTTGATCCAGAGCCAGAGGAACCGGTGGAACAAGAGATCATTGTGCCAAAGAAAGGACGTAAAGCAGGGACTCGCAAGGCATCGAAGACGAAGAAGGCCAAGGAATCTGTTCCTCCAGCAGACCCCGTTGAAGAGGAAGAGGTTATTGAGGATGCCCAGCATGCAGATACCGTTCATTACCCGGATCTGAAGATGGAGGATCCAGTAGCAGAACCTGAGCCTGAGCCCGAAACCCAGCCGGCAGAGGCTGACGTAGATACCAGCACTGGCACCGTTGTAACCCAGCCTCCGAAGAGGGGTCGCGGTCGCCCGTCGAAGAAGTCTTTGGCCGAAAGAGCATCTCTCGAGGCACGCACACCGCTCGAGGCCATTGAGCCAGCACCAGCTCCACGACGATCGTCCACCAGGAGTGCCAAGGCTCGCGAGTCTGTGGCTTCAGCCAAAGCTGCTCCAGAGGAGATCGAAGTTGTCACAAAGCCGGCCAAGGTGCCAACACCACCACCAGTCCAGGCTACTCCTGCTCCGCCAACCCCGGCCCGAACAAACAAATCTCTTCCGCCGGCACCCCAATCGTCTGCCAGTCAACATCCTTCCACCCCCAGGACCCATTCCAGTCGACGGGCAAAGCAAGCAACCATCTCGCCCTCGCCATCGCCACAGTCTTCAGACGCCGAGAACACGCAGTCGTCGTTGACCAAGACCAATGCCGTCGCTGTCGTCTCGGAGAGAACCGCGCTAGCGCCAGTCGTTGCCACTCCAAACCGCAACTCGCCGTCTAAGCGAATGACGATTGGGGGTCTCCAGAGTGCTACACCCTGGCAGCCAACGGATCTCGAGATGGTGTTCTCGCCATCAAGCAATACGAACAAGGAGAATGGTGTCTCCAGGTTGCTGAGCAAGGGCAAGGACTTGACCAGCCCCGAGAAGGGCATGACGGTGGAGGAGTGGATTTATCATAACGCCGAGCTGGCGGAGCAGATGCTGAAGATGGAGTGTGAGAATCTGGTGTCGACCTTTGAGAGGGAAGGAACCAGAGCGATGAGGGTTTTGGAGGGGTTGATTGTAGAATAAAAGAGGGGATGTGTGTGATTATTGAGGGTTTAGGGTATATGGAAGGGAACATTGAGCATTGTCAGCATAGGAATATGGCGTCTTTTGGGTTTGGTATGGGAGGGCTTGTGTTTAGTAGGGTCTTGTTTATCTGCTGAATTAAGGGTCTATTATTTGTTTCTGTATATCATGGGCGCTTGTCTGTCATCACCAATATGTGGTGCTGGACCCAGGGCTCAATCGCTTCGGTATTTAACTGAGATTTCCTGTTTGTGGGCTAGCTGAGCGCTGTCCTGCAACTTTTGTGCCATCATAGCTGACGTATGAAGTACATGGTACCCCTTTACACCATTACACCTTTACACCATTACACCTTTACACCTTTACACCATTCTCCCATTCCCCCATTACCCCATTCCACCTTCACTCTCCCACCTCTTCCTTCATCTCACTTCCTTTTCTCTCCCCTCTAACTCAATCTTATCCCATGTTTAAATACGTAAGGTAAGTTACCTACCTATCCGGCTACTACTAACCACCTTATACTGGCCTTTTGCCGTTTACGCTATATACCTACTTGGGACTAAGCCCTCTTGAACAATGTTGATGATGCCTCGACCGTCGAGGGAAAAGAAAATATAATCCTGTAAATGTCCTTGACTCGAATGAATAGTTGGGCGTGTAGCATCAGCACCCCACCTCAAGGAGGCAGAAGGAGCTCGGCCTTGCGTACGGGTATTCAGTCTGTCTGGGCGGTGATGGTGAAGGCCGGCTGCTTTTTGAGTTGGCATGGGGGTCTTGTCCCCGTGTGGATTGCCGAGAATGCTTTGTCGACGGCGTCAACGGGGGAACGTTCTGCCGAAAATGTGGCTCATGGAAGCCACATCGGCCAGAGCTCCGGTTGGTGCAGTTTATCCAGTAAAAGGTAGGGTAAGGAAGGTTTGAAAATGTTGGTATATATATGGCGCCGGGTGACGAAAGGTAACTTGGGGTCCATTGAAACTAATGAGGCGTCTTCTGAAGATAAAGGGAAAAGGAATGCTTCAGGAAAAGGACCGGCTTTTCTCTTACAACCATCGAATACCAACTGTCGGGACAAAGCATAGTTAGCCACCCTCACCGGATACCATTACTCAGCGAAAACCCACGGGGCTAACAGTGGCAGCTAATTGATCATCGGGCCCTACAGTACGGCTTTGCGTAACTCTCTGGCATCCGACAACAGTCCCAACATGTACATGTCCATGACACCAGGCGACCGAACCATGGGCCCAGATGGTCGCCGGCGGACTGCATATGTTCATGCTGCCTAGGTATGTCCCTTCTGTGGAATTGGCACGGCCCGAGACAAAGCCGGAAGGTGTGTGGTTGCTTCGCAGATCCCCAGAAGTGAAGATCGATGTGAAGAATATCCCCCAGGCCAAAGGTGGACGGAGGGTGAAGGTTG
This sequence comes from Triangularia verruculosa, assembly GCA_033296885.1. Lineage (NCBI taxonomy): Eukaryota > Fungi > Ascomycota > Sordariomycetes > Sordariales > Podosporaceae > Triangularia > Triangularia verruculosa. Next base: position 30,109 of record MU863912.1, on the reverse strand, counting down.
GCCGAGAACCCATGAGATGGCGCAGGCCGAGGGAATTGGTTGAGTGTTTTCCCAGATGGTTGGTGGTTCTCGGGGTGGATGTTGCCAAAAGGGATGGGCCTTGATCTAGCCGTCTGGCGCATTGTGGCATCGGAAGTAGGTGTCCCCCTTGATACGTCTACAATGTATGCCGCAGTTCTGCCACAGAGACCAGAAGGCCACGTGCTCTAAATGCGGAAGCTGGTTCATCACGACGCCTGCAACCGGTGGTTATGTCGTGGGGTAGGTACAGGGGGATACAAAAGGAGGAGCTTTGTCATGGACAGCGAGGTGGTGAATAGATGAACTTTTGAGAGATGATTATATATAAGATATGAATGATATATGGGGTGCTGTTATGTGACGGTGGAATTGAATGGTAAAACTGACAATGTGTCGGGGCTGTCAGGAGATGCCAACACATCCGCAGAAGCCAGTTCTGACGACTCCATGTGATTGATTGGAAGATGGGATCGGCGGAGGAACTATACCCGACCGGCCAGAACTCTAGGTTTAAGTTGTGGGCGAGCAGGAAACCACTCAGACAATCAAACCCAAGCCTAAGAGACCGGAGACGTCGCACAGATGGATGCTCACCCCGGGCATCTGCAGCCGAGCATTAAATCTTGATTAACGAGTGACTGGAGGCCACGACGGTCCAAAATGACCAGTCTGCTGTTGTCGAGAGCGGGGCGAGGTCCGTGTCCGGGAGGGTACCAGCATTGCGGCCGTGAGCTTGCCTGGGTGGTCACGAAAGTTGTAGGTGCCGTGAAAGGTGAGGTGGCCAAATGATAGGTGGTCAAGAGATGTGAAATGTCAAGATATGTGTATATATAAGATTTCAATGCGAAGTGTTGTTGTCAACATGAGATTTGTAGAGGCACTGAATAAAAAGCATGCGGAGGTGTTGGGGAATCAGGGGTTTGTTTACATGCCCCTTTTCACTTGTGCTGCGCATCCACGGCGGTGGTTAAACCGTATGTCGACTTACGGAACGAAGTTGGCCTGGCCATAATTTTCTGAAGAGAACTCCCTGAACGATGAATTCCAAGGCACAATGTTAACAGATGCAAGCCCCGAGCAAGGAATCACCTCTGATGAAGAGGAGGGCGTCAGATGCCACAGCAACAGCAACACTCGGCAGCGCTAGTTTTTATGGTCGGCCCGAGCAACCACCAACGACTCCAGCAGCCGAAGCATCCGCACTAAAAGAGGGGCAGGCCATCTCCACTGGGAAGATCATGCGATGGTAAGAAACAAGAACCCCAAACCGGCTCCCCATGAGAAGGTTGCATTGAATGGCGAATGAAGCTAAAAGGTAGTGTAAAAGAGGGATAGAGATGCAGGTTAAATAGATCAGCCAACCCTCGCAAGATGAGTCAACATAGTGACAAGGTTCGGTCCAGTGGGCTCCAAAATAGGTACAAAGTCACCACTTTTTGACTCCATCCACCTCACCTGAGTGACGCTTCTGTAGGAGCCACACTCGCTGTCATACTGAAGAGACCGTCAAAATGACCGCTTCGTCCCAAGATGTCGCCGCCACGGCGAGCGAGTTTGGTATTTCGAGTAGAGGTGCTTACAACCAGCTGTATATGCGCGGCTGGAGCTTTTTCGAGCAGTGTCTAGCGACGCCATGGTCACCCGAGACTCCGGGTGGAGTGTAAGTCATTTTCCAGAATGCCATGCAGACTCAAGAATCAAGACTGACATATTGTGTAGAGTCAACCTCGGCGTGGCAGAGAACTCTCTGATGCATACTGATATCGTCAAATTTGTGGAAGAAAACACCAAGGTTGACCCAGTCAGCCAACTCACATATGGCAATGGGCCGCGAGGGTCACCTCGTCTCAAGCGTGCCCTGGCTGGGTTTCTCAACAGAAAGTTCTCACCGCTTGAGCCAGTCATTGATGATGACATCATTGTCATGGCGGGTGTGACTCCTATCATTGACGCTCTGGCGTGGGCGCTGTGTAATGAGGGAGAAGGCATCATCATTCCTCAACCATACTACGCTGCTTTTGCGACCGACATTCCTGGGAGAGCAAGAGGCGTGATTATCCCAGCGACGTTCCAGGATATCGATGGATACAAGGGGTTCGATGATGTGTTTAGCGCGGACATGAGTGTCAAGTCTCTGGAGAAGGCACTCAGCAATGCTCAGAGCAAGGGGATCAAGGCGACAGCTGTCATGCTTGTGAAGTGAGTATTCCTGACTTTCTTGCCGAACAGGGACACTGACAGCATGGCAGCCCTCATAACCCACTCGGGAGATGCTACACCCCCTCAGCAATCAAGGCCATTGCGTCCTTCTGCCAGGCTCACAATCTTCACCTCATCAGCGATGAGATCTACGCCCAGTCCATCTACACCAATCCAAATGCCGCCGATGCGGTGCCCTTCACTTCGGCTTTGGCGCTTGGTCTTCCTATCGACGCCCAGAAACTCCATGTAGCCTACGGCGCAAGCAAAGACTTTTGCGCCAACGGCCTCAGACTGGGCATGTTGCATACTCGCAACAAGGGCTTGATGGGAGCGATAGCAAGCAACGCCATGCTCGGCTGGCCACCATATCTGGTCCAGGACATCTGGGCTGCCATGCTGGAGAATACCAGCTACACTGATAGCTTTCTGCAGAAGAACCAGGCATTGCTGGCAGAGTCTTACAGGCTGGTGACTGACTTCTTGGCGGAACAGGGAGTGGGATATTTTAAGAATTCGTAAGTCACCACTTGATGACCATTAACAAGGGAAAATGCTGACTATAAGAAAGAAACGCGGGTATGTTCCTCTGGATCGATCTCAGAAGACACTTGGTCGGGGAAAAGGAGGGCGAGCTGCCCGAGTTGAGAGTTGTGAAGCTGTCACCGGAGGACTTAGCGAAGTATCTCGAGAGGGAGCAGCTGATCTGGAAGGTATTGGGCAAGAACAAAATCCTGCTTGCAATGGGCAGTGCGTTTGCGACAGAAGAACTGGGTTGGTTTAGACTGACGTTTAGCGCTTCGAAACCGGCGCTGGAGGTTGGATTGGAGAGGTTGAAGAACGTGTTTGAGGAGCTGCTGCTGTAATTATAGCGGGGTTTGGCGTTCAACAGCGCGTATCGCGACGCGCCGCGGGGTCCATGTAATCAAGGGAGATAAGCGGGAACAAAGTGGTTGAGCTTAATCTTATCTCCGCAATTGCATCACCAATCCAACTGTCGTTTGTCACCAACTCAAGAAGAGCTACGAAGCCCTGCCTATCCTCATTCTGCGACCCCTTTCTTCTTTCTTTTTTCTTCTTTGCGAGCGCTTTGATACCCAGAGTCGTTTGTTTCAGTCATAATGGCATATATCGCCCCGATCCACCGACCAAGCAGTGTCCACCATGCCCTACTCGCCAACGTCTACTCGGGAGAGGAGGAGAGCTTGGTGCTCTCGTAGGAATCATCTTTTCCACTATAGCCTACAATAGTAGATACTGACAACTTGGATATGTAGACGGACAAACAGAATAGAAGTATGGCGCCCTTCTCCCGACGGCCTCCTCTCCCAAGCGCATACCACCACCATCAACGGCACCATTGCCATGCTGCAGAAGCTCCGACCCAAAGATGCCGAGACCGATCTATTATTCGTTGGCACCGACCGCTTCGAGTACTTCACTCTCGTATGGGACCCAGAAACCTCACAGCTCGAGACAACAAATGCGACTCGCGATCCCGGCGAACACTTTATGCGCAACTCCCAGTCCCTCGACCGAGCCATCGTCGACCCATCAGGAAGATTTCTCGCCATGCACCTCTGGGAGGGAGTGTTAACTATCGCCCGCCTTGGTGCCCGTCGCACAAACGCAGCGACAATCGAATGGCTAGGTCAAATTCGGCTGGCTGAACTCTTCATCAAGGCGTCCACTTTCCTCCACAACGAGACAGGCCATCCAACAGTTGCTTTTCTCTACCAATCCAGCGCCAATGCACAGGATTCTAAGCTAGCGACATATCGACTTACCTCTGACGACAGACACACAGTAGCCAGCGAGTTCAACGCCCAGAAACACCGCATTATTGATGTCACAATTCCAGATGCAGGCGCAAATATGCTCATCCCCGTTCGCAAAGGCGAGGAGGAAGTCAAACGACACAATGTACGCAATACCGAGTCCGCCAAAGCACATCTCGGCGGCTTCATCATAGTAGGCGAGACCAGACTGCTCTACATCGACGATGTAACAAAGGCAACAGTTGAATCCAAACTCGACAAGGCTAGCATTTTTGTGAGGTGGGCCGAATACAACGTCCAGAATTACTTCCTCGCCGATGACTACGGTTCTTTACACCTTCTCACGATCGACACGGAAGGTGTGGTTGTGAAGGGGATGATCTTGACCAAGATTGGTGTCACGAGCAGGGCGAGTGAGTTGGTTTATCTCGGGAATGACATGCTATTTGTGGCAAGTCACTATGGAGACTCTCAGCTGTTCCAGCTCGATCTGAGTGAAGAAAAGCCGACGGATAAGCCGTTTCTAAGGTTGGTGCAGACAATTTCGAATATTGGGCCGATTATGGACTTTGCGGTGATGGATATGGGGAACAGAGGTGGGGAGGATAGTCAGCTGGGGAATGAGTACTCGTCGGGCCAGGCGAGGATTGTTTGTGGCAGTGGGGTGTACAAAGATGGGTCGCTGCGGAGTGTGAGGAGTGGTGTCGGGTTGGAGGATGTGGGATTGCTGTTGGAGGACCTTGGACAACATGTCCGGGGCGTGTTTTCGTTGAGAGGAGCTGTTGGGCCAGGCAAGACAGACACACTCGTCGTCTCTTTCCTGACGGAGACTAGAGTGTTCAGGTTTGACTCTGAAGGCGGGATAGAAGAGGTTGGAGATTTTATGGGGTTCGACTTGAGTAGTCAAACCTTGTTGGCGAAAAACCTGGCTGGTGGAATTCTCTTGCAGGTTACAACGAGGGGTGTTGTGCTCGTTGACACTGAGAGTGGGGTCACGATAGCGACGTGGACGCCACAGGGTCGGAGTGCCATCACCAATGCCTCGGCGAACAGGGAGTGGTTATTGTTGTCGGTTGAAGGGACAGGGCTGGTATCCATCAGCATCATTGGTAATGAACTGCAGGTCGTAAAGGAGAAGGATATTGGTCAGCAAGACCAGGTTGCGTGCATCCACGTTGCACCACAACTACAAGGTATAGGTGTGGTTGGGTTCTGGACATCGGGAACGGTGTCGATTATTGATCTGAAGACACTCAAGGCAATACACGGCGAATCACTGCGGCAAAGCCAGGATGATGCGTCCATACCACGAGAGGTGGTGCTTGTTCAGGTCCTGTCGCCTAAGGTGTCGGGGCCAACATTGTTCATCGCCATGGAGGACGGTCACGTTGTCACGTTCAACATTTCGCCAGACTTCAACGTTTCAGGGAAGAAGCAGGTCATCTTGGGGACACGACAAGCCCGGCTACATCTTCTCCAGCAAGAAAATGAGAGCCTATACAGCATCTTGGCGACAACCGAACACCCCAGCTTGATCTACGGTGAAGAGAGCAGGATAGTATACTCGGCTGTCACGGCAGAGGAGGCTACGTTCATTTGTCCCTTTGACACAGAGGCATTCCCAGATTCCATCATTGTGGCGACAGACACTCAGATCAAGATCTCGAAAATCGACCGCACAAGACGAACGCACCTTCGAGAGTTACCCATGGGCGAGATGGTCCGCAGGATTGCCTACTCGCCGAAGGAAAAAGTCTTTGGTCTGGGGTGCATCAAGCGTTCGCTGGTTGATGGCGACGAGGTTGTACAGAGCTCGTTCAGGCTTGTGGATGAGGTTATTTTTCAGCCGGTAGGCAAGACGTTCCACTTTGACAGGACAAACTACCTGGAGTTGGTCGAGGCCGTCATCAGAGCCGAGCTGCCAGACTCGTACGGGAACCCTGCGGAACGGTTCATTGTTGGGACAAGTTTCTTGCCTGACCCGGATTACGCCATAAGTCCAGATCAGCACAGAGGGAGAATTTTGGTATTTGGGGTTGACGATAACCGGGACCCTTACTTGATCCTCAGTCACCCGACTAAGGGTGTGTGCAGATGCTTGGAAGTGCTGGATGGAAACAAGATCGTGGCTGGGCTGGCCAAAACGGTGGCTATTACCCAGTACGAGGAGACTTCTACCACGACGGCCACGCTGAAGAAGCTGGCGTTTTATAAACCCTCGACGTATCCTATTCAGATCACAGTTCAGGGGAACTTGATTGGTGTGGCCGATGTGATGAAGAGTATGACGCTGGTTGAGTACATCCCGGCTGGCAAGGGAGGGAATGGTACCGATAAGGATAAGCTGGTGGAGGTTGCGAGGCATTGGCAGTCTGCGTCAGGAACGGCACTGTGTCATGTTGATGGAGATGACTGGCTTGAGGCGGATGATCAAGGGAACTTGATGATGCTGAGGAGAAACACGGATGCCGTGGTTATGGAGGACAGGAAGATTATGAATGTTACGGCGGAGATCAACTTGGGAGAGATGGTGAATAGGATAAGGTCAGTCAGAGTTGAGACGGGGAGGGGGGCGATGGTGGTGCCGAGGGCGTTTTTGGGGACGGTAAGTCTTTTACGCAGCACAGAACGGATCAAAAAGATCATGAAGCTAACAAAAGGGCAGGTTGGTGGCGGGATATACATGTTCGGCACTATCGCACCTGAAGCACAGGATCTCCTGCTTAGATTCCAGGAGAACCTGGCGAGGGTTGTACAAACAGCGGGAGAGATGGAGTTTTACTCATACAGAGCGTTTAGAAACGCGGAGAGAGAGGGCAATGAGCCGGTTAGATTCCTAGACGGGGAATTATTAGAGCGGTTTCTAGACCAAGACGAGGCTACACAAAAGGAGATTTGTGAGGGATTGGGTCCCAGTTTAGAGCAGATGAGGAATATTGTGGAGGAGCTGAGAAGGATGCACTGAAGGGGGCAAGGTAAAATGTACATGAATCGACGATGATGGTGATCCCTTCAGTGAGACCGAGGCTGAGACTGAATGAGAAGGAGAATGAGCGAGTGATGTCAGCAAGCATGACTTGAGTGTGGATTCGGCGGGCTTGGCAATGTCGCGGGAGGAATCGGATTTCTGGACCTTCCGTCCAATCACCTGCCTCGCAATTGCAAATTGAATGCCTCAGGCCGCCACAGTTCATCCCCACTGGCTGTTTGGCATGTGGCGCACGGACCAGGGTCGCTTCTCTCGCCCGAGTCGGGAAATGTGGGAACAGTTCGGCCCAGAAGTTGCTTAACAGAGGATTTACCAAAAAACCTCAAGTCCACGGACGCCGACTCTCTCTCTCTCCTCCTCCACGCACCACGACAGGTTAGAAAAAAGTAACAATGGCGCCCCTCTCGACCGTGACGCGCGCCCTCGCCCGGCCATCCGTCCTCCGCCAGGCCGTCCGCACCATCTCGACCACCTCGGCCGTCCGCGCCGACTCGTCGTTTTCTTCCCCCTTCAAGGGCGAGAGCAACAGCACCAAGGTCCCGGATTTTTCAAAGTACATTTCGGAGAAGTCTCCCAAGTCGAATGCGCTGATTAGCTACTTTATGGTTGGCACGATGGGTGCGATTACTGCGGGAGGGGCGAAGAGCACCATTCAGGGTAGGTTTCATATCTAAGAGGAGGGAGGAGGAAGGATGGAGGGGGAGGGGTCAATTGGGTTGGGGATAGATGGGATATGGGATTGAGTAAGGGGAGAAAGGAAGGGAATCTTTGGTGGCTGACATTTGTGGTGCTACAACAGAGTTCCTCGTCAACATGTCCGCCTCTGCTGATGTCTTGGCTTTGGCCAAGGTCGAGGTCGACCTCAATGCCATTCCCGAGGGCAAGAACGTGAGTATACTATGATGGAACAGCAGGAGATGGGGGAGCTGACAAAAAAAAACAGGTCATCGTCAAGTGGAGAGGCAAGCCCGTCTTCATCCGCCACCGCACAGCCGCCGAGATCGAGGAGGCCAACAACATCAACGTTTCCTCGCTAAGAGACCCCGAGACCGACAGTGATCGTGTCCAGAAGCCCGAGTGGCTTGTCATGTTGGGTATGTTTGCCTACAATCTTATGCCCAGACTGAGGGGGTGACTGACAGAGAAAACAGGCGTCTGCACACATTTGGGCTGCGTCCCCATCGGCGAGGCCGGTGAATACGGCGGCTGGTTCTGCCCCTGCCACGGTTCTCACTACGACATCTCCGGTCGTATCAGAAAGGGCCCCGCTCCCCTGAACCTCGAGATCCCCGCGTACGAGTTCCCCGAGGACGGCAAGCTGGTTATTGGTTAAGACTTGCGCGCGGTTTTGTGTGTTTTCCAGGGAGCAACAAAAAGTTAAAGAGCGAGCGAATCGATAGAGTGAAAACAAATGCAAAGCTTGTACATTCTTGTTCCTATGCGGTCGAAGAACACGGCTTTTCTTAGAGGGACTGGGGGCGGAGCTTATTGTTTGGAGGCAAGTGATGAAAGTGTATTAGTATCATAAAGGGGGCGAGGAGAGGGGCGGGGCGGTTGGTTTGAGCAATATCCATAGACAGCCAAACAGACAAGACCGGAAGGGTAGAAATGGATACATTGGATGGCATATGGTATAATCAAGAGAGTAATGAGGTGAGGGTGATACTTGGTCAGTATGTCTGACAAGCATACCTAGGTATGTTTACCTTCTACTCGAAATCTTTGACCAGGCGAGCGCAGTGATGAAGCTGGAAAGTCTTTTCACGCTCTTCAGTGCTGTCACTACAATACAGGATGTTCTCACTCCAGCTCCATTACCTAAAACGGCCAAGTCGTTCTTTGTGCTCTTGTTTACGCACTATTCTGAAGCCTGCGCCTATGAGATCTGACAATTCCTTGTAGACACCGCCGTGATAAAGACGTTTCTTTGTCCCAGCCCTCGAGCCAGTGCCATAAACCGACGGAAATGCCGGTGAGGACAAAAGGGGGTGTCATCCACCAAGCTCTTCATTGTTTAGGTGTTTGATCAATATTGACCACATCCTCCTGCCCTCAGCCCTTCAACTTTCTGGCCATGAGACTGGACAGTATTATACTTGACCGTTTGCCCTGATCATCACAACGACCCAGGGGCAAATCCAGCAGCTTGTCTGAACCCCTGAATTCTAGCCATTGATATCTCCCCCCTTTTGAGTCTTGTAACCCATCTATATCAACATTTACATACCCAATCAACAAACCATGGCAGCGAACAACCCCCCCAGAACCGTCCCCGCCCGATCCAACCTCGTCATCTTCGACGACCTCCGCCGCTACTTCGGCATGAAGCCCGCCTCCCGCGCCCGCCGCCCCGTGCCCCGGGTCAGGTGCTACATCTGCCAGGACCAAACCTCTGAAATCGCCCACCCAGCCCTCGCCACCCTCACCACTGCCAACGCCAACGACCCCAACGCCGCTGCTTCCTCCTCTTCCTCAGAAGAAACAGAACCCCCCAACTCCCAAACCGGCGTCGTCCTCCCATGCGGTCACATGTTCCACGCCTCCTGCTGGGAACCCTACCCCGCCACAGCTGGCTTCCCCCTCCTCCTCCCCCACGGAAACTCCCCCCCCCTTCTCTGTCCTCACTGCCGCATCAGCCTAGTCTTCACCACCTTCCCGGAATTCTGCGTCGAAACCGCCCACATCTACGACATACCCGAAACCTCCATCCCCCACGTCCGCACCCACATCCCGCAGACGGTAGGGGAGTGGAGGAAGGAATATCTTGCCCGTCGGTCGTCCCGCCGGCACATACCCGTTGACGAACAAGGGAATGGACTTCCTGATGCGGAGGAAGAACAGGAAGAAGAAGAGGAGGAGGAGAGGTGGACGTTGGGGAGGTTTTGTAATGGGTGTAGGTTGGATAGGGCGGAGGGGATGGCGAATTGTATTGCCGACATTAGGGAGATGACGCCGTGGGATTGCGCTAGGGAGAGGGTGACGGGGACGCTGGCGGCGACGTATTTCGATGACGAGATTGATCTTGCGTACCCGGGCTGGGAGGCCAGCGGGGGGGATGTGAATGCGGTGAGGGGGGAGCCGGGGTGGCAGGAGGAGATGGATTTTGTCGTGGGGAATTTGAGGAAGGTGCTGAGGAAGGAGGGAAATACGTGGAAGGGGGAGAAGCCGGGGCCGGAGTCTCAGGCCGCCGGGGGTGGGGGGTGATGATGATGATGAGTAGAGGCCGGCCGGGGGAAAGGGGGGGTGGTAGCTAGATGTTGTCTTGTTAGCATATGTGATTGGAAAGGAACGTTGGAGTGTAAAAGATTATATGATGACCATTTACTACGTACGTAAGGGGGGTGATGTTGAGTTGATAAAGGCTTTTAACGCCTCGGGAGTGTAAGGGATGGGATCAAACCTGATGCTGCTAAATAGGCTCAAGAAAAAAAAAGAGAATGGGCAAATGTCACTCCTGAACTTACCCGTCTGATACGTCTGATGTCTGTCAAATCTACCTTATTTGCTCGTCAAAACTAAAAAAAAAAAAAAAAGATAAAAAAAGAGTTGACAGGTATTCTGTTCATAAGTCTCACATGTTCGATAGCTTTTAGTGCAAATATCATGAATATGAAAATTATTCCATTTCATTCATCAACTCCTTTCACCTCTCAAAATATAAAAAAGCCGCCTCACAGCGTTGCAAAAGAATAGATACAAATCCCTCATCCTCCACCCATTCTTACAAACCTTTCCCCCCTTAAAGAACGTTCTGACGACGACCGTGGAAAGAGCGACGGGCCTTGCGGCGGGAAGCAGCCAGACAGGCGGACTCCTGCTGGTCGCACTGCCTAGTCCCGCCCTGGATCTGCCCGCTGTTGGCAGCGTTCGCGCAAGCGTTCTTCTGGATCGCGCACGAGCGTTGGATGGCGGCGCCCGCCTGGAGGAACGTGTTGCCATTCACCGAAAAGGGGCGGTTGGAAGCAGGGTCCGAGATGACGGCGGGGGCAGGGCCGCCGAGGGCGCCCGTGAAAGTCTGGACGTTGACTGTCCCCGTGGGGACCTCGGGCTCTTCAACCTCCGCTGGGGGATCCTCGACGACTGGCTCGCACGCTTCCTCGTCATCGCCCTCGACGGGGCCCTCGACGGGCTCCTCAACGGCGGGCTCGTCGTCGACGACAGGCTCGCAGACTTCCTGGCCGCCAACGGCAGCGAGAATGTCAGCCTCGGACACGGCGGGAACCAGCAGGTTCTGGGAGATGATGCACCCGATGGCATCGTTCTCGTCGTTGCAGGTGTTACCCGCGGCAGTAGGGTCACCAATCTCACCCGGGGCAAAAGTGCCGGACTGGAGAGCAATCAAGGGGTCAGCGCCAATGGAGAACAAAGCCTTGGCCACCTCGAGCTCAACTTCGGCGTTGTTGACGGCCTCGGCAGAGGCGGGATCCTGGTGCTGGTTGATGTTGAGGAGCTCAGTGTTGACCGGGGTCTCGTTGCAGAGTGGGGAAGCCTCTCCGACGCTCAAGGTGTTACGCTCGAGAGCACGGAAGAGGATGGCGTTGGTGGCCAAGTCGAGGTCGTTGGCGGCCTTGGCGTTGGTGAGAGCCTGGTCAGCGACGATTTGCTGGAGGCAGTCGAGGCGGTCGGCTGTGACATCGCCGGCGCCGTTCGCGGCAGCAGCGTTACCGAGCAGAGGGAAAACGCAGTCGAGGATGTTGAGGGGGTTGTTGAGCTTGAGGGCGACGTTGCAGGCGCGGAGGACGGCCTCGTGGGAGTGTTCCTGGGGAACCTCACGCTTGGTGGCTCTGAGGGAGTAGCTGGGCACATCGCGAGCCGAGGCGAGGCCAACGGCAAGGGCCACAAGAGCAGTTCCGTACTTCATGATGGATGGTTGTGTGGTGTTGTAACGTCTTTACACAAATAGGACTTCGATATATACAGTTGAAAAAAGAAGGAGGCCCGGCCTAAGAAGGTAAAAAATGATCGTGTGCTAAAAAGAGCGTGTTCGAGCCCAGTTCACAGAACTAAAGCTTACAAAAAGAGAGGATGAAGTCGGGTGAGGCGTGAGGAGAGGAGGTGAAAAAGAAACGGTGACATTGTCGAGGACAATGGCATCTTATATGGCATATGCCCACTTGGTTTATGCCAGGGAGTAGGAAGATCGGGAGGATGCGCCGCCAGGCGGGGGGCAGGGCATGGATCCTGGGATCCTCTTCTTCTCCTCCTTGCCAACGGTGAGCTACCTGAAGGGTACAAGCCCTGTACCGATAATCAGGACCAGCCTAGAGACGCCGACTGACAAGGTAGACCTTGCCAATACGGGGAGCCGCGAGCCGCTGGCCTGGAAGGGCGCCATCGGTTGCGGTGTCTTCCGGAACGAGACGAACACCGTGAGCCGCGTGGGCGCTTGTGGTTGTGGGGTTTGACCATGGCCTTTCCCGCTCAGGAGGTGCGGCAGACCCATGTCTGTAAGTGTTGGTGAGAGAGGTCGGGTTTCCTTCTTTGGAGCGGTGACTGCCTGCTTTGACCTCTTAGTGATAATGCATTTTGTTTTTTTTTTACCATCAGACGGTGTTTGGAGGTAAGAAATTGCGGTGGATGGTGAGAAGATAAGAAGGTAGGTAGCAATGGCGAGGCGAGGGAAGACCGTTCCTGGTGATGGCAGCCGAGAAGAGCTCCAGTGGCCTCACCGTAGCAATTTCCTTGTGATGTGACATTGGACGGCCAACCTCGTCATTGTTTTCTTTTGGCGCTAGAAGCTTTCTCTGGGCGACATGATCAGATCAGACGGAACATGGGACGTCGCCTGTCTCACGTTGGTGGATGCATGGAAGAGCCGCATGCAAGGGGACGACGTGGAGTTGCATGGCGCCCCACTCGAAACGACGAACGAACGGTGGCTCTTGCGTTGGCGCGATCCGTCCCTTAACAGTATGTATCCCAAACATCTATAGCCAAGTGTTAGTGACGGGATTGATCGGAGATTTCCTCAGACACCGCAGAAACATCCCGACTGCGACTGACATTCCCCTTGAAATCCTCGAGAATTCTAACCAACGCGCGCCAGCTCCCAATCTGTACGCGAGCAAATCTTTCCTGCCGTTTTCATGATCACCCACCGCCAACCACAGGCTCAAGGCAGCCATTCTCCGGGTTTGGCTGGAAGAAATCGACATCAGACGGAAACGAGATGAGTGCAAGCCCGTGGAATAATGGCATTCGTAGCCAGGCAGTAGTCCAATCTTGGCTGAAGAGATGGGATTTTGACATGGCATTCACACCTCCCTCAGATGCAGCCTGTGATGAAACTTGTAATCACTAGCATTCATCCATCAGACCTCACTCGGCTCGAGTGCCGATGAACATAGATGCCTCCTCCTCCGCTGTGGCCTTTCATTACTGACCTGTCATCTCTTTTACCCCCATCAACCACATGATTCCCTCCTCAAGTCCCCCCATCTCTACCCCCACGCATCACAGTCCTCCCAGAAACAACGTCACCACCACCAAGGCATAAACCCTCCCAGCCGGCACATCCAGCTCCAGCCCCCGAATTCATCAAAATGACACTCTCTTCTTCTTCATCATCATCATCATCATCCAAGCGCCTGCATGAACCGTTTTAGGGGCTTCGTCTCCAAGCAGAACAAATAATGTAAGGTGGGTCACACATAGCAGCACTCTATAACGTCAACCGGTAATTGTATGATCGACGCCCAGTAGGTGACGCTACCACAACAACTCTCTTCCCCAGACCGAGTTGCGTCAAAGGACGGGTATATGATCAAGGCATATACCGCTGGGCGGCAGGGTATCGACATCACGATGGCCGAGTGATCAAACACTGTGACAGTCGAGATATTGATTCCAGCCAGCCCCAAAACCTTCAAGTACAACACGAATACGCGCATCTTCTTGGGTGGCTAGCCGTCAAGATCACCCAAGTACCTATGCAGTGATGATGTTGCCTGAACATTAAGCGTCTGTTGTTGTTCCTCACCTTCATTGCCTACCGCTCAAGAGCAAGCATTAATCCACCGGTCATGTACCGCCTAGCCATGTGTTCCCTTAAATGCCCTTATAAGGCAGCACCTACACCACAACACGGTCCAAGACCATCTTTTTGCCGAAAACCGTGCTGCTCAGGTATCACCACTCAGAGGTATAACCACCCAGAACAAACAATAGCACAAATGCACATATATATTCCCAAACGAGCCCAAGCGTCCTCGTCAAGCTTGGCAAACAGGAAGCGTGGTGTGTCCAGCCCGCCAGACAAACGACGGGGTGAGAACATGACGCGTCCTGTTTGCCAAGATAGACAAGAACTCTTGGGCCCGTTTTGACATGGCCCAATCTAGCACGTATATACAGCCCTTTCGAGCATCACCAGTCAATCTTACCCACAGTGCAACTTAAAACATCTCCCACAGCGGTGGCGGCAACACAGGGAGATGCTGCTCCTGTGGCACAACCGTCTTCCTCTGCACCTGTTTCTTCACCCCCACAAAGATGACCTTCCTGCATTTGCTCCCCTGTTCCTGGACAAGAACACTCTTCGAGTCCAGGCCGTAGTAGTCAGAGATGGAATGCGTCAACCACCGCCTAAACAAAAGCTCATTAGTACCCTCATATCACACTTGCCATCAGTCCGGAGAGAAACAAAAACATACTTGAACGCACCCCCAACCTCATCATCCCCCGCCGTATCAAGCACCATCCCCCTTTCTTGCTCCCCACCAACCCGTCTCGTGGCGTTCTTGATCGGTGTCGGTTCTTCCGCCGGGGGCTTCCCCTCCCTCACCTTGTTCCCACCCCTCCCCACAAACACAATCTCCTCATCCTCCGGATCCGTCTCATCACTCTCCACCGCCTCCTCCTGCTGCCTCCTCACCTTCTCCTCCTCGCTAACAGCCAACCCCCTCTCCACCACAAACCGCCTGACCGGCTCCTCCAGTACCCTCAACCACCTCCCCACCGCCGGCGTCCTCTTCGCCGTGGCCCGAAAGTTCTGCGGTATATACCCCAACCTCCCCTGCCCCGGCCTCTCCTGCTTCGGACGCTTCTTCGCCTCCACCAGCTCCTTCAGCCCCCGGTCCCAGTACCCCGCCAATTGATACGGCACCGTCCCCAACACCTTATACGTCGGCTGGACTTGGTAATCACTCGGCAGCGGCGGCTGGGCATTCGGTACACCCAGCAAGTGATCATTCTCCCACCTCCTTCTCTGTCTCGATCCCGGGTTTCCTTTGATCAAGGCGTCGCGCTTCTTCATGGAGTCCCGACGGGAGGGGGGACGGCGGGGTGGGATGATGGATTGCCCGGTGGCGGTGGAGGGGTCGAAGCGGAGTTTGAGTGTGGTGGAAGGGGTGTCATGGTTGTCGATTGGAATGGCCAGCGAATTCGACGTCCCGCGGGCGACTTGAGGGGTGATGTTCAGAGACTCGAGAGCAGAGACTGTCCAAGCCTCAATGTCGACGGTAGCCGTCGAGGCAGAAGACAGACTGTGCTGGTGGAGAGGGGCGGTTGGATGTGCGGGAACAGCTTGCTGCTGCTGCTGCTGCTGCTGCTGCTGCGGAGTGTGCTCGTCATGGCCATCCTCCGACGAGGCGGCAGCGGCAGGGTCCTGAGCAATAGCCATTGTTTCCAATCCAATTCTTCGCGCGCCAAAACCGAAAAAAAAAAGCTCTCTCTCACAGAGGCGAATTGTTGCAAAAGACCAGAAGCGCGTAAAGTGGTGGCGACCAATTGACTCCCCAAATGCCAAGAACCGAGCTTATCTGGTCGGCGATAGCGAAAGGGGGGATGGACGTCAAGAAGAAAAGAAAGGAAACAAGAAGTAAATAAATAAAATCCTCCTTTCCCTGACGCTGACGTCGGGCCTATCCCAGTCCCAGAAGCGGCCACAATGTTAAGGAAAAGGCGATGAGATCTGTTAAAGAGAGGGGTCAAGACTTGGGCCAGCAATGACACATTGACCATTCAAGGCCCTCAGCCAATCGGAAGCCGAGCGCGAGCACATGCGTGCGTGACGCAGCTGGATTATAGTGGGGGTGAACTCGGTGAGTGACTCTTGTTACTGTATATATATTGACAAACGCTGATGACTGTTTCAAAAACCAAACTACCTACTTCTCCGTCTCAGGCATCCTCCGCTGTCTCTCTATCCTGTGCTCTCCTTCTTGAAGCTTCTTGGAGAGCCCGAAGGTAATTAACACCTCTCCGGCATCCCATCCCGGCAGTCAACTTCTGTATGGCATACCTCACTCGGAGATAATCCATGCGTGGCAACCGGACGACGTGTACATCGTCCGAGTCGGTGACTGGTGCGCCGCGGCCCTTGACCAATTCACTAAGCTCATAGACATCCCCATGCCGCCCTTGGATAGCAGCCGGGGGTCTTCCGGGAGGTCTCGGTGCAAGATCTTGATCGCCAGCCTCAACCTCGTACACAAATTCCGGGGGGCCGTCTTCAAATGTCTTGCCCCTCTCCGCGATGTCGACAAGATAGACCAGTTGGAGGTAGAGGCGTCCTGGGTCTGTTGGATGCGCAATCGGTCGAAAGGCGACAAAACCGAGGTCCCAACGTCTTCTGATTTCTTGATCAAGAGGTAGAAAGTTCCGCTCGTCATCCAGCTTGTGGCTCTTGAAAGCGTCCATGGCATCCCCCAACGAATAAAAGCTCTCTATCCAGCTGCCGACCCAATGCTCGTTCGTCCCAGGAAGATATTTGTTGCTCCCAATAGGGATGATGCTTCTTAATTTCACTTCCTGATTGACGCCACTGAGCAAGCACTGCCCAGGGACTGGTTTAGTGAACCATTCACCCGATTCCTTCTGCTCGTGCTTGACGCTAAACCAGAACGTTGCAATGTTGTTGATTTTGGCAATATAGCCGCTGCGGAAGTGATCGAAAGCATCCTCAGGTGTGCACCATGGGCCATATGAGTCTTGGAAGGCCTTCATCCGTGTAGCGTCAAGAACCTCCATGGCAGAATGAGGGTCACGGGCCATGCCCAACAAGCAGTACAAAGCCATGAGCTTGAAATAATCCACAGGATCACCTGTCAATATGACCGTCGTCATATTGGGAACGAATTGCGCGATCTGGGCCTCGATGTACGCAATAAACCTTCGCCTGAGTTCCTCTTTTGCCCATGGGAAAGCAGTGGTCGGACGTTGAGCGATTGCAGTTCTCGGCGCGACTGGCTCCCAAGTGATGGGGAAGTTCCCCACGCACCTGCGCCGAACAACGCGCTGGTTGTAGTTGTAGAAATACGTGTCGGAAGTATCCATGGCCGAAAGATGCTCCAGTGATGAGTGATCTTGAGTAAAAGGCGGAGAGGACAAGAAGAGCGAAAGGACTATAGATTGTTGAATGATTCAACTGCGAGGACATGCACCCCGCGGAGCCCGAGTCTACCTAATGACCTGGAGAACGAAGGGAGGAACCTAAAGCCACCTACCCGACTCATCCATGGGTCCAGAGGGAAAGCAGGGGTCTTTCATAGGGAAAGAGCAGAGACGCCCATCAAGGAAGCAGAGGACTTAGGCACGCAAACAACACAGAAAGCATGGGAAGACAAAACGGTATTACACCCAGGAACTCCTGCTTCTTCTCCATCCAACCCCCACCCTCCCCTCACGACCACCGATTCTGCCCCAACCCATTCAAACTACTCCGCAACTCCTTGAGCTCAGCCCTCCCATTCCTCACCTCATACACCTTCACCCCGTCCCCTTCCTTTTCTCCCTTGCCCATCCCCATCCCCTCTTCAATATCATCCAACCTCTCCATGCCCCTCCTCTCCCCACCTCCCACCATCCCCAGCACACTGTTCCTGACACTGTTCCTCCTATCCCCGGTGTTGACCTCATTAAAATTCCCCATCATCTTCCTCCCACTCCCAACAGTCGAACTCCGCGATACATTATTCTGCCTGGACCCAGGCAGTGACCGAACTCTCGGGACGGCAGCAGAGGACCACCGACTTGGCAGCCAAGCAGTGAATAGCCCTGATATTGGGGAGGGTCGAGAGATGTCCCTTCTAGGTTCGGTAGGTGTGGAGCTTGGTGATGATTGCCGGCGGCGTTTGAGCATGATAAAAGAGATTACAATGAGGGCAATGGCTGCCACAGACCCGACGACGGGAGCGGCAATCCAGGCATTGCTTGATGGCGCTGATTCGTTGTCTCCAGAGAATGTGTCTGGGAAGGGGTTCGGGGAGGAAGCAGTTGGGAAG
Source organism: Triangularia verruculosa (assembly GCA_033296885.1). NCBI lineage: Eukaryota > Fungi > Ascomycota > Sordariomycetes > Sordariales > Podosporaceae > Triangularia > Triangularia verruculosa. The sequence continues at coordinate 11,900 of MU863912.1, read as the reverse complement.
GCGAAGGGCGGTGGGGCGAGCTCTGTCGAGCTGATGATTTCCGGCAGAGAAGTCGTGAGTGCGTCTGCCAAGGGAGCTGTCGTGGTTGCCGGTGGCAGCTCAATAGAGGAAGGAGTGATGGATGGGTTGGCAGGAGGGGTGAAGAACACCACGCCATTTCCGTTCGCTGCTCCACTTGGTACGGGAATGGTAGACACGCCCGGCCCAGGAGGAGGTTGATTCGGGTCACCAGCTGCGATGATCCGGGCTGAGTCCGTCCTTCTATCCGCCGCCAGATCCCCCGGGTTGGCAACGCCGGTCTTGAGGTAGCAGTTCTTGAACCCCAGATCCAGACTTGGATCAAAGCTCACGGCTGCACACCCGCTCGTTACTGCACACTGTCCCAAGCAATCCTGGAACGTCGGGGCGAAGTTCTGACTGAGATCGCTCCCAGCAATGATGAACCCGCACATAATCTGGAAGTTGGTTCCCAGCGCTGTTTGGGTAGCCGGTAACGTAACGCAGTTTGACGACGCCTCTGGAAAAGAGGCGATTCCCGAGTCGATTCCCCTGAAAAGCTGCCTCGGGTCAACTGGTGCCAGCCTCGTCTTCAAGAAACATCTGGCCCCATCAAAGCTCGCCCCATCACAGCGAGGATGGAAGGAGGAACAGAGGTCCATGCACGCCGTCAAGTCAAAGGCGTCTATCCTCTCTATAACATCCCCATCAAGGTTTGTGTTGCAGAAGACCGTAAAGTCCTGAAAACTCCCTATCGTCGTGCCATTCCCACTTCCCCTCGTGCAGGGGTTATTCTGTCGTCGGTTCATTCTTGATCGTTCCAGCAGTCTGGTATGTTGCTGACCATGCGAATGTGACATTGTGACGACGTGACGTGTGGTTATCCAACCCAGTTGGATGATGCGTGTGATGTAGTAATGTGATAGATGATCAAGTGTAAGAAAAGGTATCCGTCATCCAGACGAGGGAAATAAACATTATAATGAGATGTTCGACATCCTCAGTATCATTTGAGCAGAACAAAAACAAGAAAAAAGAAAGAGGGGAGACGAGCACACCATGATTTGCCAGACACCATCACTTGAACATATATACGAACCTCTTCTTCCCTCGTCTCATCCCCTACCCGAGCATAATCGCATAGATCCAGACCTTATCGCCCTCAGATACACACCAGGCTTCAATGCCGGACAACGCTTCTTCACCCATCACCATACTGTGGCTTTTTTTTCACAGGTGTACGTGTGGCGGGTAAACTCCCACATGAGACGGTGATGAGCGAAGGATGTCCCAACAGCCTTGTTCCATGTAAGTAGATCATTCCCGCGCATGCCGTTCCCCTTCCGGTCAGTAGCCCCCCCCCTTTTCCCTTCCCGCCTCCCTACCTACCTAGCAACCTAAACATCCAACTCTCCTCGTCCCGCATCCCGAAGGGACAAGCCTTATTTTCTCCCCACCTGCCAAAACCGCCGCCATTTTTCCCCTCGGAAGAATTCACCCACAAGTTTGATGTTTGTCACAACACTCAAATCGGAATAAATTACCATTTTGCCGCTGCCTCGTCCACCTCAAAGGGGGTTGGTCAACCCCAGGTCGTCAATACCCAAAACAATGCACAACCCTGACTTTCCTCCCCTTCCAGCACCTTGACAAGCAACGATCTAATCCGCAGGAATCCCCACGATCCGATTTCCCTTTTTTTATCAGATCCAACCTGTCAGTCAAGCCACAGCGTTTGGGCTTTCTTCTTGGGACAATTATCGCCCGTGCGCAAAAGTTGGGGTTGAGTTGGCTTGCATCAAATCGCATTGTCACCACAATCTGCTTCAGACAAGCCAATCGCGCTCAGATCCCCCCTCCCTCCCTCCGCCTCGGACACAGACAGGCCTTCCCCAGAAAAGCCACCACCCGCCTACCCGTCAAGATCCATGGAGGGTCGCTTAGCACTTTTTTTGCAGCAGAGAGAAAATCTTGGGGTTGGTAGGCATATTGTCGAAACAACATTCCAACCATGGTCGGCGACACCATCAAACCTGCTGTCGGTGTCAGTGCTTTGCTGCAGGGGGAAAATTGCCGTAAAAAATAGCCATGTTCGTGTTCATCAGCCTTCGCACCTACATATCAACCATCAGGCTTATCATGTGGTTGAAATTCAAGATAAAAAACTCCATTCCCAAACACTCACAACAACCCCCCTCCAGAAAACAGCTACATATACCCTAACCCTATCACCACCCCTTCCTTGTGCCCAACTCAAAACACGGAACCACCACATTCCTGATGCAGCCAAAACGCCATATATTTCAGACTCTCTCATAATAACCATACAAACAAGTACTCCCTCCCCAAATTCAACAAACGCCTGCCTTCCCAATGTGCTGTAATGCAAAGCTGTGTAAATAACACCGGACAAAGCCCCTTTCCTGTTGTTCTCTGTCCCCTGAATAACTGGTGAAAGAAATGATCAAGACAACACCAGCGCCGCCCTCAATATGGAATATCAGACTTTCCGTTATCCTAACCACGGTTGGTGTCAAAATTCCTATGAGGGTCGCCAATGCCGCCGGGCTTGAGCAGCGGTGTAGTCTCCGCCGCCGCGTCGCTGTCCTGGCGGTCCAAGATGGTTTGCAGATGATCCGGGGAGTGGGCATAGTGCTCCGGGTGAGACGTGTACCGGCCGGGAGTGTCATCGTCAAAGCCATTAGCGTGAAGATGCGACGGCGGTAAAGTCTCAATAGGCGATTTGACGAGGCCATTGCGGGACTGGATCTCGTAGTAGATGGCGAGATAGAGTAGGATACCCTGCATCGTGGCGGTCAAGACGAAGATGCCCCACGAGCTCCAGCCAGCGAGGCCAAGACGAGCGAACAAGCTGGCTGCGAAGACGAAGCCACCGGGGGTTTGGATGCACATCATGGGGATGCTGAGACTGCCCACATGCTTAAGGTGGTAGGTCGTCCAGATCTGGGGCACGTACTGCACGGCTGCGAGGAGAGCGGCCATGACGCCGAGCACGTTGGCCCAGGCGGCGAGGTGGTCTTTGGCGAGGGTTGAGAGGATGCCGGTGATGACGGTGACAGCAAGACCGTGCAGCAATGTCAGCGAAGCAACCAACAGTGCCGTCTGCCACCTTGGTTGGCCTTCCACTTCAGCCAGCTCTTCGCTATCAGGATCGTGGGCGGGGTTGTATCGGAAGAAGACGAGGAACAAGACGAAGCTGTCACCCACTGATTAGTCTCCCATTGGATCTCTGCATGCCTGATAGACAAGAACTCACATGAAAGAAAAGCAAATCCATTGCACACCTAGTTGTGCAATGCCCAGCAGACCAGCCACACAATGGAAGGCCTCCAGCTCCTTGCAGCAGGCAACATCTTGTCGGGACTGGGGAAGCAGCAGAATATTCGCAAAAGCGGACGTCGCTGATGTCGTCCCAAGTAGGATGAAGTACGGGGAAATGCCCTCAGATGTGCCGCGCGAGATGATTCGGAAGTGTTGGGGCAGGTAGCTGATGAGCATGCCTATCACGATGACGCTACGAGCTTTCAGCACAGAAGCAAAGCGCTGAAAAGGTAGGGAGGGCATACATCGAAACGATGAGGTTAACAACGCTCAGATCGCGAAGTTCCTCGCAGCGGTCTCCGCCAAATATTGACTCCATCTTGACTGTCTTGGTATGTGTTTGCGCAGTGTCTCTCGAGATGGCGGTCACTGCTGAGAGCTGATTGCGGTGGAGATGCTGTTGGGTGGGGAGATGCTGAAAACACGGCTCTTCTTTCCAACACAGAATTGAACTTCGCTGGCAGCAGTCGCGACGCTCAAAAGTGATGTCGCGACTTGATGTTTGGTGTGAGCTGGAGAAGGTGTCAGGCGGACAGCTCCCGTCTGATGCATGGTTGCGTAGCTTCCCCATTGAGTTGCCTGCCGGCGGTGGTTTCTAGGGCGCCTGCAGCGGGAAATGTGGGGGCGAATAGGCCCTGGACCTTCAAGGTTCTCGCTGTTAGTCCTTCTACCTGAGAAAAGTACCTTGATGCGCAATGTCAGCGGAAAGATACTTGATGTAGTGCTATATACTATCAGCCGCTCTACAACTCTCATCTCATCGCGGCTTTCAAGCTCAACTTTCAACACCATCTTCAGTGACACCCACTCAAAATCTCACAACATATTCAACATGTCGACAGAACAAAGCGACAATGACTCTCCCACTCACAAACTCGCCATCCACCAAAAAGATTCCCTCTCCAAAACCCTCCCACCAACCATGAATAAACCAACCCTCAACCTCCTCGCCTACACCACCACCCCCAACGCCTCCCTCCCCCCAAAACCCACCCCCGACCCCCGCAACCGGGACACCCCCTTCTTCAAATCCGCCCAATGGACCGCAGACGGCACAACCCTCCTCACCCTCACCTCCCACCCCTCCATCACATCCTACGTCCTCCCCTCCTCCCTCCTCACCTCCTCCAACCACCCCCTCACCCCAACCAGCACCCTCCCCCTCCCCGAACCAACCTCAACCTTCGCCCCCTGCCCATACTTCTCCCTCTCCCACCCTCAAACCCAAACCCTCCTCTCCGCCTCAACCGACCACCCAATCCACCTATCCCCCCTCTTCCCCCTCGCCTCCCCCTCCCCACCCCTCGCCAGTTTTTTCCTCATAAAACCCGAAACAGAATCCTACCTCCCCATCACCTCCCTCCTCTGGCCCTCCCCCGGCTCCCACTTTGTCACTGGCACAACAAACCTCCTCGCCATCTTCGACATCTCCCGCCCAGACTCCCTCTCCTCCCAACCCCTCCTCAGAATCCCAACCATCCCCTCAACCCGCCACATCAGCAAAGGAAACGGCATCGGCATGCGAGGAACAGTCTCCGCTTTATCCCTCCAACCAAACGAACAAGAAGGGATCCTCGCCGCCGGCACCTGGACAAGATGGATCGGTCTCTACGACATTTACCGCTCTGGCAGCCCGATAGCAAACTTTTCCGTCAAATCCGCCGCGGACGCTGAAGCGAAAGTAAAAGGGAAGGGAGTTGTCCAAACGATCTGGAGTCCGTGCGGGAGATATCTAGTGGTGAATGAACGAGGGAGTGAAGGGTTGCTGGTGTATGATGTTCGGGGCACGCACAAACTGCTTGGGTGGTTAAGCGGGAGGGACGGGGCCACGAATCAGAGGTTGAGCGTTGATGTTTTTCCCGATCAAAACGGGGGGTTTGAAGTTTGGGCTGGGACTAAAGCGGGAAAGGTGGTGGTGTACGAAGGGGTGGGGATGAGCGAGGGGGAGGTAAAACCGGCTTGGGAGTGGGGGGTGAATAACGGGGAGAGCGCGGTTGGCGCAGCGGCGATGCACTCGAGCGGGAGTGTGCTGGCTACTTGTTCGGGAAGTTGGAAGGTGGCGGATGATGAGGACAGTAGCGGTGATGACAGCGGCAGTGACAGTGATGATGACTCCCCTGCAACAAAGAAACCAGCTTTTGTCGTGGAGGAGACAAGTCTTAAAGTCTGGAGCATCGACGCCGGCAATGTCGCGTCAGAGCAAGAGTTTGAGCCTTTGGAGGGGGAGGTCGAAGAGAAAGAATGAATGGTATTTGAGCAAAGCATTATGAGCAAATATCGCAAGGCATAGGCTAGCGAGCAACCATTTTCTGAGCAAGAGCCGACAAGAAATTCCGAATACATCATCCGACATCAGTCACCTCCTACCACACCATCTCACATGTCAAAACCTTCAAATACATCGTCATCGTCATATTCGCCCACTGCGCGCTGGCCCCATGGCTCATCGAGAACCTGGCCCACTCTCTGCAACACCTTCCGGCCGCCCAAGAGCCCCTCAAACATGGCAAATCTTTCCTCTGACGACATCATCAAAAACTTGGGCAGTCCATACAACTGCCCGTGTTGGCCTCCCACGGCCACATCGTTTGCTGGAACTGGCAATTTCTTCAGCACAACCTGGGCGGCAAAGGTGTTCATGCCTGCCCGGAAGAGGAACGCTTCGTGGTGTGTCTCCGGAGGAGTTACCAAGCTCCTCACGTCCGCCTGCTCGCTGGCATGATCACAAATCACCTTGGCCACCCACTTGGCCAGCGTCTCCGTCCCTCCTCCAACATACAACACCCGCACCTCTGTGTCGAGCCCTCCAGCGAACCCCTGAAACTCGGCGAGAGCTTTGGCGTCTGACTGAGAAAGAGGCGTCATCGTCTCACTGAACTTGTTGCCTTCGGATACAAAAACAATCAACCGCTTGTACCGAAGAGCTGCGTTCTTGACCACGTTACGATAGTTCACCATCCTTTCCGGTTGACCTGGCATGGCCTTCTGACGCAGCTTTACCATGGTCAACAGCACGATGCCAGTCGCTGGGGATATCGTCAAGTCAGCCTCATCGAAGTTGGGGGAAAGCAAGCCCGGGAACCAGGTGTCCGGCCTGTGAAGTGTGTAGTTGCGACGGACAAACTCTATACCGGGAATCAGCTTTGTCAAGAATTCGAGCATCGGTCCAACAGCCATGTGGGAAACCACAATCCTTAATCGTTGCGCAGGGGGTACAACATCTGGAGCAGCGGCCGGAATCTCAGGGAGAGCGGGAATTGGTTCAGTTGGTTGAGAGGCGCCCATCAGCCTGTTGACTCGATAACTGGGGTGACTGCTGTTGGTCCGGTCTGTCACAGCACGGAAATTGACCGCAACGAAGGAATCCAGCAGAGTTCTGAAGTCGGGATACTCCTTGACAAGGCCCCTAAACAGGTCTGTCGTCGGCACCGGCGGCAGCTCTTCACCTTCAGCCAAGCCGAGCATATGGCGCGTTGGGGCGGTATGGGCGGAGGGCCTGGGTATCGGCCGTATCTCGATGGGATCTTGTTTAAGCCTCCATTGACCAGGCAAGATGGCGACTGGACTGGGAATCGAAGGCCTCCTGTTAACATCCTTGAGTGCCTGGGTCTGGAATGCGGCTGGCTTGGCAGACCGCGAATGTTCTGGCCTTTCCTTTCTTTGGGGTAACCGTGAAACGATCAAAGTTGGACTCTTGGTAGCAGAAAGTGGGAAAAGTTCATCGTCGTCGTCATACATTTGGAGGATCATAAGTCCTGATTTCTTGCCCACCAGATCAGCGCTCGTCATGACTTCGTCGTCCGCCGAATGGCCTAGGAAGCGGTCAAGATGTTGCTGGTCCACTTCAATGGTCTCGGATGTCAAAGCCTTTGCTTTCATATGGGCCATAGGCGCCCACACCATCCGTTGCTCGGCTGACCTATTATGACCCCATTTGGCACCCTTCCAGTCAACATCGGTCATACCCCGTATGAAGGCAAACTGTGCTTTAGGTCTCTGTGGCTGTAGTTCCCACAGAGGAGTCGGCAATGAGAAATCCATAATGGGGACTGCAACCCGTGCTACCGCATCGAGTGGCTCGAGTCTCTCCTGCTCAGCGTATTGCATGAGCATCGTGGTCCTGTCATTAAAGAAACTTGATAAATCCTCTTCTTCCGAATCGATTGTTGGGATTATTTCTGCAGCTTCAATCAGCTCGCTTGCCTGCGCAAGATCCTCTACCCACAAAACATCGCCAGGCTGTAGCTCGTTCAGAACTGGCAACAAGGGCACATCGACATAAGAGTCCTCGGGAAGCGGTTGGTACATCATCGGCATATCATTTGTCTGTAAGAAGCCGTCTCGTATCAGTTCCGGGACGTCTATATCGTCGTAACGCTCAGGTGAGAAGTGAGCCCTCGAGGCTTCATCCCAGAATACTTCATCTTGCCGGAACAGCCTGCTCTCCGTGTTGTGAAGTTCTTTGCTGATATTAGACACTGGGGAAGATGGCTGTGGAACTTGGCATGTCTCCTCGTCAGGGACAAAATAGTCATTTGCGGGCTTGAGTATGGGGCTCAGGGGCGGCGAGATAGGCTCTGCAGCTCCAAAAATTGACAGCTTTGACAGATGGTTAGCATAGTTCACGTACGATGGTATTCTTCTGCTTACTCCATGATAGGTATTTGCGCTCTCCAAAAGATTTCCTTGATCTTGTTCCGTCCACTCGGTTTCAAGAGTTTGCATGAGATATGCTGCCGTCTCTTTGGTGACCTCGAGTGGTTGTGTCCCGGCCTTCTGCACCAGTTCTTCGTCCAAGGCGCTTGCATTTTCGGGGAACTCGAGCCCCTCGCCTTTGGCGACGTCAGCGTAATCAAATGGTAGCCCATGGTCTGGCAGTGTTTCCTTCCGAAAGGAGGTAACCCTCCGTGTCAATCGGTGGCAGTCGCTGGTGTGTTCGCTCCGGAGCATGGGAGTATCGAGCTTGACACTCTTCAACAGAGGAGTTTTCTCCAAGCATAATTCTTCCATCAAATCAGCAACCTCGCTGGCAGTGCACCGCTGGAAAGCCTGCTGGATAAGTTGCATTGACGCTGCTGAGACCGGCCACTGTTCAGGGGCGGGTATGATGGGGCGGAAGCGGCATTCCTCGAGTGTTCCATTCTCGATGAAGTGGCCAGGCTGAAGGTCAACAAGCGTGGCAGCAATGGTTCCCGTCTCATCAAGAATATCAGACCAAGGGTCGATGCCTGGGAATGTGAGGCCATGGTGGAGGGCATACTCGTCTGCTTCCATGTGTCCAGGCGTGGCCACAGTCGGCGGGGAGGAGGGACCCGGACTCTGGAACGAGCCGTCCAGCGAGAACAGGCCCGACTCTGAGGTGAAGTCCATTGGAAGTTGCTTTGGACTTCTGATTTGCGACGGTGAAGCATCGCAAACTTGTGGAAGGCATCAGGCACCAGCCTCAGCCACGGTGTGGCTCCGAGGGGTTGATAGCACTCAGGGGAAGGCACGACTATGGGATCAGCCACTTCTAGGGCTCATGTTACTCGCACATTTTCTGCAAATAATCCACCGCTGTATTAAATTGTGTTCTATTATCTGTAAACTCAGGCACTCTTCATCTCTCCGCCTTGATCCCATCCGATTCGGGAGGTCCAACATAGACTGCAAGAGACAGGGTCAGCGCCTGGAAAGACCACCACATCAATCGAGGGCAACTCACCTTTCCTTGCGTACACACTGTACCACACAGTGCTCAGCGCCATGAAGCCCAAAAACACGACAATGGCATAATTCATGGTAGCCTCATCTACCGGCAGCACTTGCGGCATCGAGAACAAGACCGTCTCAAAAGCAATCCCCAGAACCGCAATGATGTTGACAACCCATCCGACCTTCCCTCCCATTGTCCAACGGGCAGCGTCTACCTCTCTTCGTCGATGCCACATGCTGATAGTGATCGGGATGGCGTACGATACAGCCAGGGATATCACTCCGACAGAAACAAAAGCAAGGAACGCCGATGAAGATCCAAGGTTGATCAGCCCAAGAAGCATTTGGACAATTGTTGTCAACGCCAGAGCCCACACTGGCACACCGTGTCGTGCATCAACCCGGCTCCATAGTCGAGACACTGGGATGGCCTTGTCGCGTGCAAAGGCCCATGTACACCGTGAGGCAGCCACAGTGATGGAGATGGAGCAGAAGAAGGTGATGATCAGAATGAGGATGCTCAACCCAAGACCTCCCCCGCGCGACCCCATCACGGCTGCGAAGATGTACGGGAGCGCCTGGCCAACAGGTGCTTCAAGGATGTACTCGAGTGCCGGCATTGTTGCGCAAATGGGGATGATCTAGGGGTGAATGCCACTCCGGTCAGCCAGGTTGTCCCAGATAACACGATGCCAGTGGTGGCAAAGATGGACATAACCTACAAAGAACAGTCCTGCGATCCCACCAACAGGCACACACAACGCAATTGCTTTGGGCAGTTTGACCGCCGGATCATCGCACTCTTCAGCCATGGCAGAGACCATGCCGATTGCGGAAAAGGTGTACGCCGCTGGCAGGATTCCGATGAAGAACGAAAAGCCCCCCCATCCAGACAGCGAAGTGTCATAATGTCCCAAGGTATCGGCCGGCGAGTTCCTCCCTACTTCAGCCTTGGCGGACAAGCACACCAGCGTGATGAAGATGGCAATCGCCGTAAACGCCGCACAGGCTGTGTCCACCGCTGGAAGCAGCCGGTTCCCAAAGGCACACACCAGGAATGTCATGCCACAGATGGCATAGAAGATCAACAGTAGCTGCCATGGCTCGATGACGAACTCGGGGTGGTAGAGCGCAACGCATGCGGCGATCAACGAGGCGAATCCAAAGTTGACAGACAGTGTGATGGTCCAGTTCCCAATCAGCCAGGTCCATCCGGTCACAAAAGACAACACTGTTCGAAACCGAGGATGCGCCAGTTGGAAAGACCAATAATACGGTCCAGCTGAGGTTGGATACCGCGATGCAAGCTCACCAAGGGAGAGCGCAATACACTCGTCGACGATGAGCACCAAGATCCAGCCCAAGAACATGGGCAGTTGGCCTGCAGATGTCAGCAGTATAAGACGATCAGCTGCAAGGAATACGTACCACCGCCATAGACGGCACTGATCAATGGACCGCCAAATCCATATGGTATCTGTTGGCAGCAAAGCAGTCAATACATTGCTCAAGAGCGTTTCCCATGCCGGTTATCAGAGGAATACATACAGCGGCAATGGCCAGAGACTGAAACAGAAGCGTAAACATGGACCGGTTCCGCTTCAATTCTGGCTTATACCCCAAGAGGTTGATGATATCTCTTTCAGGGCTGACAGTAGTATTTCCCAACTGTGCCTCGGTCCCTCGCCCCTCGTTGAAGGACTTCTTTTCCACGTCTGCCATTGGGGGTAGGGCTTAGATATTTCCAGACTCAGTAATTCGGTACGGGCCGAGATACTAGACAGCGGAAGCTAAACAGCACGGCATGCAGGCCAAGACAGATCGTAACGGGGATGATCTTGGCGACCGGGAGAAATGGTTGATGACGGAGCCTGGAGAGATAACAACACCACAAGAACGTGGAAGACCTGCGTTGGCGGGGTTTTAATAGGATCTGGTATTACAGCAATTATTCCCCTCACTCGGAGACACAGCGCATGTCTATCACACAATATGTCGGTGGTTCACCAACAGCATACCCAGTAGACCTTGTCGTGACGAGATCCCGGGTCCCTGTCTCGGGAGCACCACACCGAGGAGTACCGGATCGACAACCAATCCCGCTCGCTCGATTCGATAGTCTTATTTGGAGAAACCGACATGGCGCCCTACCTCGGGGACATGGCCGGTTGGAGATGAGCAGCACATTTCTCGAGAACTAATTCTGATCTCGGACAAACCGAGGGCTCATTACCACGGAATGACGACGAGGGCGTGGGAGGGAAAGTCAATAATGGCAGAAGGGAATGCGTGCTTTAAAGACAATTTCCTGTTGGGTAGACCGACGAACAATTTGCAGGTTGCCTCTTCTCCTCGGCGATGCATAGTCCTCAAACTGTGAGCGGACAATGAGGCATAACCTGGCCATTCGGTCAAGCTGAGGATGGTGAAAATATGGTGTGCAGTGCGGTTACACCCGAAGTTTCTTTCCCCCCGCAGCTTGTCACCACTTGTTCATCGGTTTTAGCAGACGATTGGGCTTGGGAATCGACAATCTTTTGGCTGTTATTTGAGCTGTTCCTGTCCGATCGGGGAGATGTGGTCGAGTTATCGGGGGGAACAACCGGCGCTAGTCCCGCTTTAGCAAAAGAGTACAACCACTTACAACAGCGTTGCAGTGGGCTTATCGACAAACCAGAGTTCGAGCTGGAGCTCTTATTAGGGAATGGTTTGTACATAAAGGGCTTATCAAACTGGTATCACAGCCGGGGGGGGGGGGGGGGGGGGGGGGGTGTGGGGGGGTGGGGGGGGGGGGGGTCGTAACGGGTGTGGGGGGTGGGGGGCAAACCACGGAGGGCGACGACAGTGGGGGGGGGGGGAGTGCCGCA